>JARHVA010007735.1:545000-575000 GCA_037957365.1 Torreya grandis | reverse complement strand
AACTAAATTAATACAATTATTTAAATATCACTAGATAGGTTTCTTGTGGTAAAATTTATATGTTGAATATGCATATTTAATTTTTTTAAAAATATTAAAATATTTTGGTAAAACCTAGTGGGGTTATTATATTGTGGTATCAAAGTTGAGGTTCAAACTCTAGGACTTAATGTGTCCATTAATACAAAGTTATTATCCTGATATAGGAAGAAAAATGGTATGTTATAGATAAGGAGGTGAGGATACTTTGAATATCAAACCCCTATAGATCAAAATTAGTTTACAACTAAGAAAGCTATGAAGCTAGACCAAATTGTCTCAACCATGTAATAAACTAGGGACCAAATCATGGCCTTAGATCAAGAACTACATGGCCAAAATGAGGAGAATGCTTAGGAAGAACTTGAAGAGCATCCTAATAACTAGGAACTTATTGAAGAGAAGAAGCATGAAGAGGTGCAACAAGATGTGAGAGATCAATTAGTTTTAGAGTTACCACATGATATGAAAAAGGTGAATACAACCAAGTTTAATGGAACTATATTGGGGGATGGATTTAAAGAATGACTAATTTAAATGGATAATTATTTCAAGATTTAGAATTATTATGAAGTCACAAAATTACTTTGGGGAGATTATTAGGTTAATTGTAAAGCAATCACTTGGTGGGAAAATAAGAAGCTCAAGATGAACCTTGACTCAACCACCATCACTTGGTAATAGTTTGGGACAATGTTTAGGTCATGATGGATTCCACAACTATAATTCAATCAAAAGATTATGGATTTATAAACTCTTAAGCAAGGGGATTTTTTAGTTAACGAATGCTATGATCAATCCACCAAGATTCTTAAGTATGTACCTTAGTATCAGGAAAATGAGAGGTTCAAAATCAATAAATTCATCATGAGATTGAAACCCAAAATAGGTAGTGAAGTAGATGTGCATGGTCCATCTACCATGGATCAAGTGTTTTATAAGGTAGTAAAGTAAGAACAAAAATTGAAATCTTTTTAGCAAGTTAGAGATAAGTTCAGAAATAAATTTTTAAGTTCTAATCCAAATTTCAAGTAAAATAACTCGAAATAGAGGAGTGAAAATTCCAAGTGTTAGTTCACAAATTATAATTCTAATTCCAATATTAGTTCAAGGAATAGGAAGCTTAGTAATGGTTTTAAGGGTGGTTTCAATGGAAACTAATAGACTAAGAAGAAAGGACTAGCTTGAGGTTGCTTTATTTATGGAGGTGACCACTTTGCTTGATAATGTCTATAAGACAAATTAAAGAACATGGGTTTAACTTCTCATCAAGATAAATTTTAGTAGTAAATTCCTACAGATATTAACAATTAACAAGTTGATTATCAAGCTTCACCCATATAAATGTCAGTTATTTTGTTCAGTTATCTAGTTTCTATTTTAATTGATACATAAGCTAATGAATGTTTTATTACTCCTTGATTACCTAGAATTTTTTTTATAAAGTATGGGGTAATGGAAAATTCATGGTTGATACAATATGGGAATGAATCAAATGTAAAATTTGACAAAATTATAGTTGAAGTAAAGATTAGATTTCCTGAGTTCACAATAGTAGTAAATATTTATGCAATGCCATTGGGATCATATGATGCGATCTTGGGATTCAATTGGCTTTCAAAACATAAATCCAAGGTTGATTATTTTTTGAATAAGGTTAAGTGTCATGATGATTTTGAAAATGAGACACAACTTTAGGGTGAGAAAAGGGAGTTGAAACTAAGGTAGATTTATGCAATACAACTCAATAAAGATCAAAGGAGGGAATGTTAAGTATTTATCATTAATATAGATGATATGTAATAATTGTAGGAACCATCTATCTAAGATTATCCTTTTTTGAGAAACTTATATGATGTATTTTTAGAAGAATTAGCAATATTTCTACCTTAACATGAGTTTGATTTCTCAGTTGATATCATACATGGATCAAAACCACAATATAGGTCACCATATAGAATGAAAACCATTTAATTGGTTGAGTTAAAGGTAAAATTTAGGAGATGTTGTCAAAAGGTTTGATTTGATCATGTGTGTCACCATGGGGTGCTTCCGTTTCCTTTGTTAAGAAGAAGGATGGCAATCTTTACCTATGCAGACTATAAGATGTTGAATAACTCAATGGTAATAATAAACATCCATTTACACACATTGATGATATTTTTTATCAAATGTGAGGAGCCATAGTATTTTTTAAGACTGATCTTAGAGAAAGGTATCACTAGTTGAGGATGTATGAAGAGGATATCCTAAAAATAACATTCAAGACTCAATATGCGAACTATGAATTCATAATGTTACCATTTGGATTAGTGAAGGATCTAGTAGAATTCATTAATCTTATAAATAGTGTGATTAGAGATTACCTATATCATTTTATTTTGTTATTTATTGAAAACATCCTCGTTTATTCTAAGGATGAGGAAGAGAACTTGAATCATATAGAATTGCTTTTTCAATGTTTGCATAAGCATAGACTATATGGTAGGTTATCTAAGTGTGCATTTTCACAAAATAAAGTGTAGTATTTATGACTTATTATCTCAATAGATGGTATTTCAATAGATATACTAAATATAATAACCATTATGGAGTGGTTGGCACCAAAGAGTGTGTAGGAGGTAATAAGTTTCATGACATTAGCAGTCTATTACAAGAAATGCATTACAAAATTTTATAAGATAGATAATATAATTACCTCTCTTTAGTGAAAGAATAAGAGTTTAATTTGATTAGATAAGTGTGAATTATCCTTTCAATAATTGAAAAGGAGGCTTAATTTAGTACCAGTACTAAGAGTTCCCAATCTTATTGGTCAATTCTCAGTGATCACAAATGAATCTAGAGATGGACACGGAGGAGTTATTATGTAGGATGGTTTAGTGGTAGCCTATGAGTTAAGGAAAATGAATCCATATGAGGTGAATTATACTCTTCATGACTTAAAACTTATGGTAGTTTTAAATGCTTTCCATTTTGGATGCATTATCTATTGGGAAGACCATTTGAGCTGAAGATTTATAACTTGGGACCAAAGTACATATTCACCCAACCAAATCTTAACGTTCATCCAAGATGATGATTAGATTTCTTATCTAAATATGATTTAAATAATAAATATATCAAATGTAAGGGGAATAGATTAATTGATGCTCTAATCCATAGAAGGTACATAGCATTTGTGGTTACTAATAGGAGTAATTTCAAAGAACAAGTGATTTAATTCTTACTAGGAGATGAATTCTATGATCAAGTGAAGAAAGAATTATCTAATAATGGTTATAATCCAAGGTATAAGGGATTATAAATATATAATGATGGTATTTTATAGTATAATAGATAAATGTATGTACTAGATACAGAGAATTTGAGGGGCACAATACTAAAGGAACTGCATAATGCCCCATATTCAAGACATCCAAGAGTAACCAAGCTGATGGCTAAGATTAGAAAACTCTATTTCTAGAAGGGAATAAAGAGAGATGAAATATATTTTGTATCTCATTATTTGGAATATCAGCATGTGAAAACTAAACATGTGCATCTAATGGGATTGTTGTATCCACATGGCATACCATAATGGAAGTGGTAGGTGATTAGTATGGACTTAGTCTAAAGATTACCATTATCATATAGAAAGTTGTTGTAACCAAATCTTGCACCCTATAAGAGGGTGTTTAAGTCTATTCCATATTTGGGTAATATGGGAACACTTCTAGGTATGTGGGTGTACCTATAGTGAGAGTGAATCTCTAGGTCCAAGGGTTAGCTCCCTGAATATATCTTGAAGTACATTCACCTATGCTAACTATTTGCTTATGGGAAAAGAGGTATAAGTTTTCATGAAATAAACCAACTCTAAGAAACTAATATACCAAAATTATTTCCACATGACTATCATACTCCTATCACAATGACACAAGACATACAAACTAGCTTCAAAGTCTTAAAGGATTATAACATCAATGTTTCAATATAGAGGCGAGATGAATGAAGTAACACAAGGAGAATGAATCAGAGGGTATATTTCACACTCTAAAGGTAATTTCACACTTTAAAGGATCTAAACACACTTGATTACACTCTATATGACCTTTTACAATAGTAACTCTTGCATAAACATGAGAGGATAAGGGAATAAAGGATAGACGATTATCACTTTGATTCACTTTACATCACTTTGAACACTTAAAAAATTGTTCATGAACTTAAAATCAAACTTTAATTAATGTTCAAAGGTAAAATACAATGTCATTCTAGTAGGGCTTTGCCATACATGGTTTGGTATTAGCTTCAAAGAGCCAAAATAGTTTCTACTTATAGAATTTTAGAGAGAGGAGGAAAGAATGAAGACCAAGAGTCACTAAGACATGCATCATAATGAGAGAAATAAGTTAAACATATAGGATAATGAGTATGAAATAGACCATGTAAGGTCTGATAGGATAATTTTACCTTTAAAGCATGAAACTTCATGATATGTGGTGTAATACTCTCTTTTCTTGTTTAAGAAACTACCTTCATCATTTATCTCTATTTGAACATCCCATAGTTGACTAGGGATAGAAATGATGATTGAATTGAGGGAGGAGATATTATAGACAACCCCCATAAAATAAAAGTTAAAAACCTTCCTCATCATTAATCTAATCTCCAAATTCCTCTATAGAGTGTCCAAAAACATGCAAGCATTTCAATTTGCCTACTTGAGTTCTCCATTCCATTCCTTGTAGGCCTAAATTGGTCCTAAACCAAAAATGGCTTCCTTATAATATGAAATAAACTTAGAATAAGCTTGCATGATGACATACACAATATTATTTTGATTTCTTGTTTACACATTTGCATACTCAGATCCACAAAATCCTTTTGATCTGATGTGTATGTCTGTGTGGCATCCTTTTATCACACTATTTGATTTAGACATGTGTCTTTCCCCATGACTCTTAGAAATTTGATCAAACTCAATTTTTTGATTATCTTAGGAGTTTCCTTACTTTGACATTCAACACTAGATACTAACCATTAATCTAAGGTCCCAAGATTATGACATCTGGCATTCTCATGTGCAATCTATCTCTTTGACTCCTTGAATTTATATGCATCATGATATCCTTGTCATGATTGAATGTGTGCCATTGATCCTCCTTCTACTTGATCAAGCATGTACCATTGATCTAATAAGTCACCATGATCATGAAACTTGTCATTAACAAATTCAATATTAGGATACACTAACATTTTGACATTTTTCTTAGCATTAGATCTTCATTGCACAATTGAATGTGTACCATTGATCTATAGTCTGATTCTTCAATTCAGATCATCAATCTTGGTTTGTATGTAGGAACATGCACCATCGATCCACTCCAAGAACTTTTGACTCATTAACTACCCATATGTTATTGATCTATGATCTGATCATATGAGATCTCACCACTTAGTAGTTCTACATTTAAGCTTAGGATCCTTTTGGAGATTTGAACCTAAACAGTTATTTCTTATGGATTTAATTTGGAATCTTATACTCTAGCCTTATGGTTTATTTTGAATGTCTTTACCTTATTCAAATGAGATTTTTTAACCATGAAGTGATTTAATCTAAGAAATTTTGCCTTTTAAGATAATGATATTCTCCATAACACCTATAGATTCTCATTCATGGAGGTAAACTAACTCAGCTAACTCATTCCACATATGTAGAAGATCAATAAAGGAGAATAATTTTGAATATGTCTTATTTATTTTTAGTTATCACCTAGCAATATTTAGTTATAAACTAACATAACTGAAAAGGACTAGCATATTATATGTTGAATAAAAACCTAAAACATGTGGACACCCCTAAAAATGTACTATTTGTGTATATGACTCTAAACTTACCCCTAATCGACTCAAAAGAACATAAGGACTAAAATAGATCATGACCAAATTTGAAAACATATGATATGACATCAAATTAAACTATTAAATACCCTATGATGTTATAAGAAACCCCTATATAAGATTTTTACAATAGGGGGTTAACCCATTTTGACTTGTGGTTAAAATGGTCAACATTCTTGATAATTTCCCAAGGGTGGTATGATTTTTATGCCATGACCAGCTGCTTGATCCTATCCATTGGGATATGAAGTCACTTGTACACTAGTTTGATACACAATTTACATTTGACAACACACCAAACATAATTAAAGCCACACAAAACAAGACACACTCAAAATAAACACATGTTTGTTTAATAAGAACACTTATGGAACAAAACACACATAACTAAACCAAATCACACATCTAATTTTCTATTTACAAAACTAACCATCACTCCTCAATAGAAATGTTTCAAATGTATCCCATTCATATGGATAGGTAGATCTTCTCCATTCATCCTTAATAATTTGAAAAGGGTTGCTTGGTTTGCTCTTGATGATGACATATGGTCCACTCTATAGAGTGTCAAATTTTTTATGTCTCCATGGTTTTTATCTATCTTCATCACATTTAAACACTATATCACCTTATTGTAATATTTTTGGAATTTCTTTCTTGTCAAAATACCCCTTTATTAGTATTTGACGATGTGTTCCATAACTTGATGAGCTTTATCTCTAGCCTCTTGAATCTCTATTAATTCCATTAAATTTACCTCCATTGGATTATTCTAAAGTAATTATAATTGATGTTCCAACTCCAAGGTAGGTATCTCTTAAGATATAGACAACCTAGCCTCCCTTCCATAAATAAGCACAAAATGAGAATTCCCTATTGACCTCTTAGGAGTTATCCTATTAGCCCATAGGGATGTCTTCAATTTAGTGTGCCAAGCTATTTAGCTATCTTCTAAAGTCTTCTTGATGATTCTAAACAAATTCTTTTTAGTATATTTAGCCAACCTATTAACTTGAGGGTAATAGTTGGATGGAGCGATCAAGACTATGCCATTACTATTTTCCCAATCAACTATCTTAACACCCATAAAATCAAGAGCAATATCTTAAATAAGGGTATGAGTGCCAAACCTTGTTATGATGATCTCATAAAACACCAAGATATAATTCTCATTAGCTTCCTTCAATGTTATTGCCTCAATCCACCTTGTAAAATAGTTAGACTTTATGAGTATCCATATATGACCAACACTTGATGGGGGGTTTATCATGGTAATGAAATCAAGACCCCATTGCATGAAATGTTGATCCACTTGGATAGGCTTCAAAATAAGAGTTTAAATCTTCTATTTTCCTAAAAAGAAATCACAATGTACACACCTTCTCACCCAATCATGATAGTCCTTAAAGATGCTAGGCCAATAATAACCCACCCTCATGATCTTGGAAACTATGGTTCTTGGGGAGAAATGACCTCCTACTGTAGTATCATGGAACTTATCAAGAAACAACCCAAACTGATCATTATCAATGCATCTCAATATCAAATCATTAATGTCTCTTCTAAAAATCACACCATCTACAAGGTAAAATGGAATATCTTGAAATATAAAATATCTCTTTTGAGATCTACTCATATCATTAGGATACTCACCACTTTAAAGAAATTTGATCACATCTTATGTCCAACTTTGTATATATAAGGAACTATCTAGTTGGGGTCAATCATGATTGATTGAAACCTTTTATTTTTAATCATGAATATATAAATCTATATGTTCACAAAGTCTCTTACCTCTTATCACATTTTTTAATTTGATATCAACATCATATTCCATTACTTTGGTGGTCTACCCTATCCTCTTCTCACTAAGGTATTTGCTCAAAAGAAACTACTTGGTACTAGGATGAGAGACCATAACATGAATTTTATTGCTTGAAACAATATGACTAAATTTTTTTAGTCCTCTTACAATAAAAAATAATTACTTATCTACAAAGGTATACTTTATTTCATAATCCTCCAAACCTTGACTAAAGAATGCAACTAACTACTCTACACTCTCATCTTTCTTTTGCATTAGCATAGCTAAGATAATATAAAGTTTATAAAATGGATATAACATGAAGTCTTTAGAAAAATAATGATTCACAAGAGTGGTATCTTATGCAATTGCTTTCTTAATGGACTTAAAACTGTTCTTACCTTCCTTAGTCCAAGAAAAGACTTGATTCTTCTTGAGAATGGTTATGATAGGTTTCACCAAAGATGTAAAACCAGATATGAACCTCCTTAAAAAAAATTATCTTGCTTAATAAAATAACCAATATCCTAGTCAATGGAAATTATAGGCCTAAAATAACCTCTATCCTTTTAGGATCAATAGTCAAACCATCCTTAGAAATAATGTCTTAAGAGCTTACTTTCATAGACAATAAAGATGCATTTTTTTGGATTAAAAGATACTCCATATTGCCTACATATTTAAAATTCTTGACTCAAGTGTATCATATATTAATTAACATCTTTATAAAACATAGCTATATCATCTAGATAAACCAACAACATCTCATTGATCAAACCTTTGAAGGCCATGTCCATTACTCTTTGAAAAGTGGTACCGGTATTTGATAAACCAAAGGGTATTTTATTATAAGAAAAATTACCCCATTGGTAGTGAATGTTGTCTTAAATTGATCATCCTCATTCACAAGAATTTGATTATTGCCTAAATATCCATCTAAGAGAGAAAAAAGTTGAGACCCTGAAACAACTTGCAAAATCTACTCAATTGAAGGTAGAGGATAGTGATCTTTGAGTGATACTCTATTAAAATATCTAAAGTACACACAAAGTCTAATCTCCCCATTCTTATTTATAATAGGCACAAGTTTAGTTACCAAGTTTTAAATGATTGATAGGAAATATTATTTCATATTCATAGAGTTTGGTAAGCTCTAACCTCATGAGTTGCTCAACCTTTGGGTTGATGGGTCTTTGTTTCTATCTAACTAATTTAAGTCTAAGTTTCAATTCAATGGTATATTGTGCTAGGATAGAATCAAATAATTTGATTTCCTTACATTCCTAAGAAAATATATCATGAAAATCTTTACACAACTCAATGAATGCTTACTTCTTTAATGTATAACATACCTTTCCTAGTTCAAGAAGTTTATCTTTAAAGATCAAGACTCTTTCATAGTTTTTATAGTTTGTATACATACTCACATTTTATTTATTATTTTGATAATTCTCATTGAACATAATTTTTAAGGTCACCAAAACTTTAGGTATCTTATTTGTCCTTAGCTACACAATCTAATCACCAAATTATTCTTGGAGTCTCTTTTGATTCCTTGAAGAAAACTCAACCTCAGTTTTCAAGAAGAATGAAATGTGTATGTCACTATCAAACACTTACCAAGACATTTAATTATTATTTATATAATGATTCATAATGATACTATTGTGATAATTATTTCCCTTCTCTTTTATGATAGTTGGTGTATCAAATTGTATTCCTATGTCAGCTAGTTTATCTACATGATTATTCTACTCCCTTGGGACTGACTATATGTTGAATGCATTGAAGTCATCAATAAAATCCTATACCCTATGCTTATATGACATAATCAAAGGGTTCTTGTCAGCAACCAAATTTATAAATTTATAAACAACCAATTCACTATCTCCATATACTTTTAAGTTCTTGATCCCCTTTCTCCTTGCCCATTGAAGGTCATGAATTAAACCTTCATACTTAGCCACATTACAAGTACAACTAAAATTGAATATACATGAAGAATAATACTACTTTTTAGATGAATATACCAATAAAACACCATATCCTTCACCAATTTTACTTTTTGAACCATCTTCCACATCTCATCATCTTTACCTTCTTCCTTGGCTAGCAAAGGTATTGGTATTCCTTCTTTATATATGCAATATACTCCTAGATTAGTTTCCTCCATAAGAGCATAAGGATAATGATCATAAGTTTTGGAACAATATTCATCAAGAAATAAATTAGAAATGACTTTTAGCCTAGAATAAGTATCATCATCTACAATAGAATCTTTCTCTTTATGGACAACATAATTCAAATTGGAACTTGTCTCAATATAGTGATTAATATGAAACCTTGCAAGAGGTTGATTTTTTATGGTCACCTTGGTTCCATATCTTGTTTTAAAATATAATATATACTAATCATATAAGATATATCCACCTACATGGCTATAAATTACCTTAATAAGTAGATTGTAAAGTGGGTTGGGAGGTCAACAAAAACTATATCTTGAAGGATATGAAATATAGGACAATCATGCAAGAAAAAATTCAAGTTTTTTATCATTCATACTATCTTGGAAGGTGTAAAATATATTTGGATAACTCATTTGATATGAGGACCATATTTTATGCCCCATTTACTAGATACAACTTTTTTCATGACTGAATTAGAAGCTCCACTATTGACTATGCAATTATGGACTAGTTTATCACCCACTATAAAAGTGAGATAGAGTGGTGGAAGTTTATTAGCCCTATTATATGGTTAAAAAATGGTATTAGGATCATTTTTAAGGTAATCATGACCATGAATTTCATTTTATGGTGGGACACTAGTAGGGATAGTAGATAACTAATTTTGTAGTTCTTTTGGACCAAACATATGAAGAACATCCCAAGGGAAATAGATGTTTTAGTACTCTTCAATGAATCATCTATGTTTAGGGTATTATTAATCACCTTATATTGAGTCCCTATAGTCAAAGAAATTAGTTTAACTAGAGGAGTTGAGACACCTATAGTATACCTTACCGCATTTTGATTTGAAGGAGGTGTAGGTGCATTTAGAGCTACCTTGCTTGTAACCATGCTTTGTTACCTTAGAGGAGGATATGATGAGCTTGTAGGCATGATATTGTCACCTCATAGAGCCTTAATCTTGGCCCTTGTATTATCCATGATATATTATCCTTGATTGAGAACAAAAGTGTCTTTAATTAGGAAGTTGGTGAAGATCTCTCCTTCAGGCTGTCCACCTTCACTTGGTTGCATCATGACTTCATATTAAACTGATAGGAGAGGATTAAATACTCATTGAGAAATAAGTTTTTTCTCTCCACCTTAATTAACATCCATGAATTTTCCTTGTTTCTAATATTCTCCTTCTACCAAATTTTTATGCACTAGTACTATCTCTCTTGCATGGGTGGTGGAGTTAAGATTGTACACATTGGTAGGCCTATTAGAGTTAGGCTATTATTTACCTCTTCCTTTTCCATATTACTAATCATATTTTTGATAATATGGGTATGGATTTTAATAGTTAATTTATTTCATATTCCCTCTCCCAAGTTTATATTCTAACCATTGAATATATGCATCTTTGTATATGGCATTATCTTCCTTCTTAGGATTAGCCTTAGGTTTGATATTGGCATTAGGAATTTTAGCCACATATTGACTATTAGTAAAAGTATGAGATAATGGAGGCATAGACACCTTAGGAGGCAACCTTCCATCTTGGATGAGACCATTTTCAGCTTTGATAGAAATTTCATATTCTTCAAGAAGAGTGGAACCCCCTATAGATTGAATCATGATAGAAATTTTAGTACCAATGGCTCTAAAGTAGGTAGGGAACAAAAAACTAGGAGGTGTCCTCATAGGAGGATGTGATCTATTCCAAGTATTTTGAAACCTCTCATTAAAGTCATGTAATGTTTATTTGGATCCTATTTTGATCACATTGAGTTGATGTATGAGAAAGGCATGATCACTTTAATTTCCAAATCTTGAGGTCAACAACACTCTAAACTCATCCCATGATGTGATGCATCCACCTTATAGAGTCTTATACCAATCAAGAGCCTTCCCTCTAAGGGATATGGCAAGGAGTCTAATGATAGTGTTCTCTTGAGTGATGTTATGAAAGCTACAAAAGTTGGAGATATCCCTAATATGTTCACTAGGTGTAACATGACTCTCACCATTAAATAGGGGAGCACATTTTGTATCATTAGGAAGGATGGCATCATAAAATTGAAGGTGAATTAGATTTTTAGTATTAAAGGTAGGGAAAGCATGAGGCCTAGCCATGTCTTCTTCAAGATCTTTAGTTTATTCAACATCTTCACTCTCTTAGCTTCCTTGGCTAAAAAAATCCTTGTGATCCTCAAAGGGTAGATTAAGATGAGGATATTGAACTTTAAGAGGAAGTTCAAGTTAAATAAGTGGATTAATGGGGTTGAATACTCTACTAGATGAGGACCTAGTGAGAACCATGAACTATGATAACAAGCTTATGACAAAATAATGGCCTTAAACCAGATTTACCATTGATGGAGTCACCAAGTGTTGAGTAGCACAAAAATTTGTAGTTAATTTTTTCAAGACCAACATTCACCTTGACAAGTTATCTTGAAGATAATGGGTCCCACTAGGCATGCCAAAACTATTGTCACCAAATGTTTCACCCTATAATAGGGTGTTCAAGCCTCTTCCATATTTGGGTAACATGGAACCACTTTTATGTATGTGGATGTACCTGTAGTGAAAGTGAACCTCTAGGTTTAAGGGCTAGCTCCCCAAATGTATCTTAAAGTGATTTCACCTATGTTAACTATTTATTGTGGGAAAAGAGTTAGAAGTTTGCATGAAATAAACCTAATTTAAAGGGGCGATAAACTAAAATGATTTCAACATGACCATCATACTCCTAGCACAATGAAACAAGACATACAAACTAACTTCAAAGTCCTAAAGGATTTTAAGATCAATGTTTCAATTAGAGGCAAGATGCATGAAGCAACCCAAGGTGAATGAATTAGAGGGTAGATTTCACACTCCATATATAATTACACACTTTAAAGGAGCCTTACACACCTAAATACACTCTATATGACCTGATAGAATAGTAAATTTTACATAAACGTGAGAGGATAAGGGAAGAAAGAATAAATGATTATCACTTTGGTTTACTTTACATCACTTTGCACACTTCAAAAATTATTTATGAACTTAAAACCAGACTTGAGTTAATGTTTAAAGGAAAAATATGATGTTATTCTAGTAGGGATTTGCCATACATGGTGTTGTATTATCTTTAGAGAGCCAAAATAATTGCTACTTATAGAATTTTAGAGAGAGAAGGAAAGAATGAAGACTAAGAGTCAGTAAGACATGTGTCATGATGAGAGAAATAAGTTTAAAATGTAGGAGAATGAGTATGAAATAGACCATGTAAGGTTTGATAGGACAAGTTTCCTTCCAAAGCGTGAAAATTCATGAAATATGGTGTAGAACTCTCCTTTCTTGTTCAAAAAGATGCCTTCATCATTTAGCTCTTTTGGAATGTCCAATAACTAACTAGGGATAGAAATGATGATTTAATTGAGGGAGGATAAATCATAGATAAACCCCACAAAATCAAAGTCCAAAAAATTCCTCATCATCAATTGAATCTCTAGATTCCTCTATAGAGTGTCAAAAAACATGTGAACATTTCAAACTGCCTACTTGAGTTCCCCATTCCATTCTTTATAGCCCTAAATTGGTCTTAAACCAAATATGGCTTCCTTGTAATATGAAATGGTCTTAGATTGAGCTTATATGGTGATATATGTAATCTTATTTTGGTCTGTTGTTTACACATACATACTCAAGTCCACAAAATCCTTTTGATCTAGTGTGTATGTCTATGTGGCATCCTCTTATCATGATATTTTCTTCAGACATGTGTCTTTACCCTATGACTCCTACAAATTTTTTTAAACTCACTTTATTGATCCTCTTAGGATTTTCCTTGCTTTGGCCTTCATTATTAGCCATTGATCATTGATATGGGGTCTTGATATTATGGCATTTGGCATTCTCACATGTAATCTAGCTCTTTGACTCCTTTATTTTATGTGCACCATATATCTCCTTAGAATGATTGGATTCATGTTATTGATCCTCATTATGCTTGATCAATCATGTACCATTGATCTAGTAAGTCACCATGATTTTGACACTTGTCATCGACATGTTCAATATTAGGATATGCTAACCTTTTGACATTTGTCTCATCACTGGATGTTCATTGTATGATTTAATGCACACCATTGATCTATAATCCTAATCTTTAATGTAGATCATTGATTTTATTTTGTACACAAGAACATGCACCATCAATCCACTCTAGGAACTTTTGATTCATTGACTACCCATGTGCCATTGATCTTCAATCTGAATACATGAGATCTTTCCACTTGGTAGTTTTACATTTAAGCTTTAACCCAAATTTTTATTTCTTATGGTTTTAATTTGATGCCCTATACTCTAGCCTTATTGTTTATTTTAAACATCTTCACCTTCTTCAAACAAGATTTTTCAACCATGAAGTGATTAAATCTAGGTAATTTCTCCTTTTGACATAATGATATTATCCATAACACCAATATATGCTCATTCATGGTAGAAAAATCACTTAGCTAACTAGTTATGCATATCTAGAATGGAAATGAAGGAGAAAAATGGTTTTGAACCTATCTTATTGATTTTAAGTTATCACCTACCAATATTCAATTAGAAACTAACATAGCTAAAAATCATTGACATATTGGACATTTAAGAGGAACCTATAACACATGGACACCACTCAAAACATTACAATTTGCATATATGACTGTAAAATGATCCCTAAATGACTCAAAATAACATACAAACTAAACTAGATCATGACCAAGGTTAAAAACATATGATATGGCATCAAATAGAACTATGCAACATCCTATGACATTATAATAAACCTTTGTATAATATTTTGACTATAGGGAGTTGACCTATTTCGACCTATGGTCAAAATGGTCAACACAAACATGAGGTGATCTTGGTAGTAGTTGACAAACTAACCAAGGTAGCTCACTTTATACTAGGCAATTTGACCGATGATGCACCTAATCTTATAAAGATATTCATAAAGGAAGTGTATCAATTGTATGGTTTTGCAGAGAGGATAATTTAAGATCATGATTTGAATATGACTTCTAGATTTTTATTGACTTTAAATTCAGCTCTAGATACTCAATTGAACTTCAACACTACATATCACCCATAAATTAATGGATAGATAGAGTTAGTTTATAAAATTTTAGAGGATATTATTTGTGTGTATTTCATGGATCAAAAATACAAGTGGGAAGAGTATATTCCATTAGTTGAGTCTTGTTACAACAATTCATACCAGTCAACATTAAAGATGGCTCTATTTGATGTGTTGTATGGAAAGAGGTGTAGAACACCAATCAATTAGGACATGTTGGAAGATAGTGTAGTCTTTGGACCTAAGATGCTTTCATAAATGAAGGAGCAAGTTAGGATAATTAGGTAGATGTTGGTAGAGTCCAATGATAGATAAAAAAGTTATGCTAATCTAAAAAGAATAGCTAGGCAGTTTTCTAATTGTGATAAAGTGTTTCTATGGGTTAAACCTTAGAAAAGCTCAATTAAATTTAGTAAGTCGATAAAACTTTCACTAAGATATGTGGGACACTTCTATGTTTCAAAAGTGGTCAACCCCGTATCATATAGGATTTCATCACCACCATCTCTAGATATTTTTCATAAAGTCTTCTATGTATCTTATCTTAAAAAGTTGTAGACACCGAAATCGTGTCGACTCCCCTGGTCATTCCCTGTCTTATTCTTCTTCGCCTATTTAACTCTTGTCGATCACTTTTTCTTACCAGCCTTGACCTTGGCAGCATGTAACAATGAGCAGAGAGCTAAAAGCTAGACTCTGTCCTCATTATGCATCTACCGACGACGGTCATTACCTGGTCGATGTCGCCGATGTCGGTCACTTATCGGCCGACATCGGCAATCCTACCGACATCGGTCACCTTACCGTTATTCGTTATCAGTTATCATTTGGTTCTCAATTAGTTTCTCAGACGGTTATCGAACCATCTCTCGAACTGTCCCCTGGCCTTCATCAGCGTCCGCTGATCAATCCCGCACAAAAAGAATAGAACCAATCAATCAGAATTCTAGAACTCTGACATCCACAGACCCTTGCAATCAACACTCTCGCAATCAACTGACTCCAGCATCCACCAACTCCAGCATTTACTTCAATTCAGCACTGCACAAAGGCTTCAACAACTTTGACTATGGCTTTCATCACGTCTTCTAATAGGTAAGTATTTTCTTTGTTTATTTTCATTTCCTTCTGATTATTCTTTGTTCATTATTTTTGTCATCCCAAATCTTCAAACCACAGACCCAAGTTCTAAATCTCTCCTTTACATCCCTGCCCACTATCCGAATCCTATAACTCTATCCGAACTCGACCAAAACCCCCAGACTCTGTCCAAACCCGACCTTACTTTGCCCAGACCCTATCCTGACCTTGTCCTGATTCCATCAGACCCTATCCCGAACTTGTCGAGACCCTGTCCCAACTCTTCCAGACCTTCTGCAACTTGCCCAGACTCTGTCTAGAACCTGCCCCGACCGACGCCGGTCACTTCCCCGACCGACAACGGTACCTCAACCGACGTCGGCACCTTTCCAGACTGATGCCGGCACCACAGAGACCGACGCCGGTGACTGTGTAGAACAGTGTTGCTTATCAGGTACGCCTTTTTATTTTTTGTCATTTATTTTTGTCATTTTCTCTTTCATTATCTACTTTCGTCAAATATTCTGCTTTTTTATCAGTGGGTTGATATCCTTCTAGGGAGTCTTCGTACTTTTGGGATCGGGCATTCGCCTGACAACCCACCATATCTTTGACTAACGTTTTTCCGCGTTTCAGTCTTTTCTTCTTCGCAGGTGTCATTCCTCCATAGCCAAAGAGGAGAATCTTCCAACGTCTGATTTTGGTGCGCATAAATTTATCAGGTACTTCTAGCCTTGACCATTTATTTTAGTTTCTTATTTCTTCTTTGAATATAGAAAGCAATTTTGCATAGAAACATTCTGGCACGCCCGGTGGGACCCTAGGTCCTCCTTGGGTTCTTTCTCTCTTTCTTTCATTCATTTAGGCGCATTAGGTTCCTTTCTTTTCGCCTCTTCTCATCTCTTCTTAATGACATCATAAGCAGGACTAAAATGAACATTTCTTTCTTGCACTTCTAGACTAGCTAAAACTCATATTCTTCGACTCTTTCTCCATTCGTCTTCATACGAACAAACATTTTGACTTGGGCATTAAAACACTTTGCATTCATTTCTATTTGCCTGCATCTCTTAGACCACACATAGTAATTAAACTGCATATTGAATTAATCTAGATCACTTGATGTTACACGACCAAACCACCTGCACAAAATAAACATTTTAACTTACCTGAGACAAGGCCCGACTGGGATTTCATCCCCCAGCGGATACCTTACCCGTCCTGGCAATCTCACTTGGATTTCATCACCAAGGGGAAAGCCCACTCCGTTCTCTGGTGGAGGATAATCTCTAGTGGAAGTATATTTTGGCTAAGCGAAACCAGCTAACCACTGGAATCGTGAAGTGAGGGGAGCTTGCTCCTTAGCACCAGGCCTGTAAGGAAGCTAACACAGACTTCTTGAGCACCATAACAAAACCCGAAACCTTCCATAGACTGCTTCTTCTAGGACCTGACTCACAAAGCCAATCTTCCTCTACACACATTCTAAGGCATAAGCCACTATAATCCTAATAATTTACTTATAGGGTTTTTAGGATCTGCTTGTGTCTTCATCTTTTTGGTTCTTATCTGCTTGTTTGAGCTTGTGAGGACGTTCTTCCTTGCCTTGAATGGTTCTGACTCGTATCCAAGCCAAGGCTCTAGTCGATCACGCGAGGCATCATCCTCTTCCATCTACCCCTCCTACAACCAACCCTATAATGGAGTTTAACTCGGAAACTGAAAGAACTCCTACCAGACCATCTCCGACCCAAACACCTATTATCCCAGAAGGGGACCAAGATTTTGCACGATTCTTGGACCTCAATACCGCAGCCTTACAACACTATCTCACAAATAGCCAAACGCGAGACTCCTCGGGCAATCCAATCTATGGAATGCCGACTTCTCTCCTCGAAACTGCGGCCGTATCAACGATGTCTGTAGTCCAACCCTTAGACACCCAGGCTGTTGCCTCAACCAACGACCAACCTTTTACCAACCATCCAAGTGTGGCCTCTCCTTCCATCGTTGGGCCCACTTTCACTGGGGTTTCGGCCCCCAATCAATCTCAGCCCACTCAACCACTTTTTACCCCCTTTCAAAACTTGGTCGTCTCCATTCCGCCTACCCTTACTCCTATCAACACTAGGGTGGCTACCTATCCATTGGCCCATGTTACCTCTAGCCAACCTCCCATGATAACATTAAACCTAGCCATGCCTTCTATCCAACCATCCTTAGTCACTTCTTCTATCCCTACGACTAGTCATCCGTACGTTGTGCCCTTATTGGTACAATCGACTACATCGTACACCTCTTCTAGCCTCTTTCAAGTGCCTTACAATTTAGGAGGCGTTCCACCTGCCAATCCATCAGTAGATATTATCAAGATGCTGATGGATAAAATGTCCAACCTAGAGACTTCCATTATCGGCTCACGCAACACTCTCTCGTATGAACAAATCTGCAACGAGCCCATCCATCCTTCTATCCCCATCAGACCATATCCTAGCCAGTGGGAACTTCCTAAGTTTTCTTGTTTCCAGAGCAAGGAAGACCCACAACAACATTTACAGGCATTCAGACACACCTGTTACCTTATCACCCATGATGATGCGTTACTCTTACGCACGTTTCCCATGTCTCTCTCAGGTGCTGCACTTGGCTGGTACAGCTCTCTTCCTAGCCATTCCATCTTCACATTCACTCAGTTGGCCTAGCTCTTCCTTGATCATTTCTCCATCAATATCACCAAGAAGGTCTCTATCACAGACCTCTATTCTATCTGCCAGTTTGAGGATGAATCCATTGCTGATTTCGTTGCTCGGTGGAGGGGCCTTATCAATCAACTTTCATTTTCCTTACCTCAGCCTGAGCTTATTGAACTTTTCTCTCAAGCCTGTGCTAAACATATTTCTTCTACCTTGAGGGTTCAAACCTTCTGCACTTTTGACGAAGCCTTCACGATGGCTCGTAAACTTGAGTTACGTGCCATTGAGGAGAATAAAGTCAAGTTACGGAGTAAGAATCCCAACTCCAAAACCAATGACCCCTCTTCTAAGCCTTCCTTGTCCAATCCTAAATCTAAAGCTTCAGCAAATGCTGTGGTTATTAGATCTTCTTCCTCTTTGCCTTCAACTAATCAACTTAAACCATCCACATCTATGAGTGCCACTCGCCAATTTCAGCAGAGATACATACAGCGACAGTTTACTCCACTTGGAGAATCATACGCGTCTATGCTGGAAAAACTCGTCAAACAAGGGGCCATCAATCTCCCTCAAATTCGACCACCACCACAATTTGATCCCTCACGCGCTATCCCTGCGTGGTATAGGGAAGATGACTTCTGCCACTACCACCGTGTTAAAGGTCATGACACGGGCAACTGTAAAACCCTTAAAAACAAAATCCAAGACATGTTGGAAAAGGGTGACCTCATCCTCGACAATCCTAATGCCCCTCCTAATTAGGGTATCGATATTTTCAAACAACCATTCCCTAATCATCCACCAACCCAAAACAACGTCCAGACCTTGACTGACAATACCCATGAACATAATATTCGAACAGTCAATACGGTCTCGCCCCTCATTTCTAACCAACCTCAAGAGGTGAGTTCATCCATCAGTCCATCACATGTGGACGAACCTCTTTCTCTGGTTAGTTCTCCCTCAACTTCTCTCATTTTGGAGGATGCCTCGACCTTACCTGTACAGCCAGTTTCACCATCTTCCTTCTTGCTGCCCATGGAGGACCCAACCTTTCCTACTCCTCGACCACAAGTGGAGGGCACTATCATCCCTACCCTTTACCCGCTTGAGGAGCTTCATTCTCCAGTTTCTTCTCCACCCAGGGAAGAACCCATCTCTCCTTCGTCTTCAACCAAACATGAACCTGTCAAAACTTCACCATGCTTTGGGCCCAAGACTACTACACCCATCTCACCTTCAGTCCCACAACCGTTGGCATCTTCTCAAGAGCCCAAACTTCATCCCACATCTTCTCAGCCATTTTCCCGACTAGTGGAGAGACTCGAACTTCTCCCTTCTAGGAAAGTGGAACATCAGGGATTGTGGGACCGTCTCACAGCTCTTCAACAAGCCCGGGCCCTCTCATCTCATGCTGTTAATCCTCCCATGGCAGAACCTCCTAAGACTATCAACAAAAATCAGATTTCTACCTCTAGACCATCTACATCTCCATCAACCTCATCAAAACCAAAACCCTCATCTACTCTGCCTAAACCTATCAAATCGCTTGGCGTTCGCCCCGTCTCCAACCTCACTCATCCACAAGTGAAGGTGGACTTAAACCAGACTTCAACTAATAATAGTCTTCAACCTAAATCACAAAAGACTGCCAAACCACAGAGGCGAACGCCTCCTCTTTCGTCACCATTGCCCTCCATTTTAGGCCCGCATCCTTCAACCCTAACCAGAGTCCTTCCCACTCCAACCTCTAACCGAAACCGATTGCCTCCTTTGCTTCCTTTACCGACCACTAGCCTACCCTCTCCCAAAAGGGTGATACCTCTCATGAAGAGTGTACCGTCTCTGCCTGTCATCGTACCATCAACCCAGAAGGTGGTACGAAAGCCTCCTCCAACTTCGCCCAAGCAAAAGTCACCGACATCACATACATCGATGAACACGGACCCTTTAGTGGGCTCATACTCTTTGATCTTGCAACGACTTTTGCAAACTTCTAGCATAACTCTTCCACCCATCAAGCCTTTCCAACCTCTCAGGTCTAAACCCTCTTGGTTCGACGACACGAAGATTTGTTTATATCATCATACACCAAGACACGACACCGAGGCTTGCTGTGCCCTCAAGGCTGTCATTCGCCGTTATTTGGAGAAAGACACTCTTCTCTTTGAGGACACTTTCAACCGAACCCTGACTCCTTCTCATAACCCTTCTACCTCTTCAAACCCATCTACATCTCATCAACCGGTTACAACTCCCTCATCACTTTCACCTCCCATCTTTGAAATCAATGCCATTCACATCACTACTAGGTCACAAAAGGATAAGGTGAAAGAAAAAGCCGCCATTCCTTGGACCTACCCTTTTGTCAATCCACCTCAACCCCCTAAGCCTAAGATTTCTATCCTTGGCGCGCCTCAACCCTCCTCTTCTTCTTCTTCTGGACCAATCCACGACTCCATGTTGAAACAACTTCACCAAATGCCTGTGAAGATGTCCCTCTATGATCTCATCCAAACCTCACCCCAACATCATCAGGCCCTCATCCAAGCCCTACAGGTAGCGGAGGTCCAACCCGAGGATCCCCAACCACTTACTGCTCTTGTCCACTCCTTAGCCCCTATCGCCTCCATTACATTCAGTGATTCTGAGATTCCTACATCCAACACAGAAGATCAGGACGCTACCCTCTTCATCACTACCTATATCGATCAGACACGCATTAAATGCGTTATGATTGATGGAGGCACTAGCATCAACATCATCTCCACCCATGCCTTTGATCAGTTGGCTCTTTCCAAGAATTGCGTCTCTAAAACTGATGCAATCTTGCGCTCTTTCAATGACACTACTGCCATGACCATTGGCACAGTCATCCTTCATATTCGCGTTGGTCCACGCACAGTCCCAGAGCTCTTCTACATCATCGAAGGAGAGTTCCAATACAACATCTTGCTGGACCGACCCTGGATCCGCGCCATGTCCTATGTCCCCTCCACCCTACACCATTGTGTGAAGTTTGAGCATGACAGACAAGTCCACACCATTCCCGCTGACCCTTCGCCCTTCAAAACATGCAACACCACCTACCATCCAAATGATGTCCTCATCCCTATCAAGCCGTTAACCCCGGCACTGCCTCCATCTGCGGAAGCTTCGACTAGTTCCCAACAGGCAGTCGCCCTTACGCCTCCCCTTCAAGTGACGACCACAGATCCCATGGAAGATGTCTTCCAAAGACTTTCATTGGGAGAGTATCGCTTGCTGGCTTTAGATATGTTCCAAACTCCACAAGAGTATGGACGCCTTCATCACAGCCCCAGCTACGACCATCGGATAGGGATGATCATACCTTATGGTCCCCCTCACCTTCGCACTAACCTTGTCTATGGGGGGCTTAATCAAGCTCCTATTGACGGTAATCCTCTTTCTTCACCTCAACCTTTCACATCAGACTTTTCATTTCTTAGCAACCCCGCTTTTGGACACACTTACCTTTACAGGTGTGCATGGAAGGGTTTTGGTTTCAGATGCTATGAGCAAGGCTCCCATCAGCCTATCCAATCGCTCAATGATGATGACACCAAGAAACAATATGGTCTGGGATATCACGACCCCACTCAAGATCCTTTAGACCTTTGTCCTGAACCAATCATTGACCAATCACCTCTACACTCGCCTGTTTCGCCACCTTCACCTATGGAGTCAGTGGTTTCTATTCCTCCTAGTTTTTTTTTTCTCATAAACACCATCCGCCTGGACCCCTTGACTTATCAGCTCAATGGGGTATACAAATCTCTCCCTCTCATTCTTCCCAGCATGATCAAAGATGAGTCGACAACCATTCACACTATTCATTACATTGACGATGACGCCATTCTTTCTTACATGGGTGCTGATGATTCTTTCATCCAGTGCTCCCTCCCTTCTGAGACCCAGGTTATGTTAAATGAATCAACCATTGACATCAACCTTCCTTCTTCTGATGTTCCTCATGTCTTAAAGATTGGCCAATCTTTAGACGCTCAGGAGCAGCTTGACTATACCCATTTCCTCTCCAACCATAGCAAGGCCTTTGCCTGGACTTACACTGATATGCCTGGTATCGACCCCACCATCGTTACCCATAACATTGTCACCAAACGAGAGGCTAAGCTTGTTAGGCAAAAGCTTCGAAAGATGCATCCTCACATTGCCCTCCTTGTTAAAGAGGAACTTCAGCACCTCCTTTCTATCTCCTTCATCCAGCCCATCGATTATCCACAGTGGGTCTCTAACATCATCCCAGTCACCAAGGCAACTGGGGGGATTCGAATCTATACAAACTATCACGACCTCAACCTAGCCTGTCCCAAAGATGACTTTCCTCTTCCTAACATTGACCAGCTTGTTGATCTTACGGCTGGCCATGAGATGTTATCTCTTATGGACGGGTTTTCAGGATACAATCAAATCCTGATTGCTCTAGAAGATCAGCACAAGACTACTTTCATCACCCCATGGGGGACTTTTTGCTATCGAGTCATGCCTTTCGGCTTGAAAAATGTAGGCGCCACTTATCAGCGTGCCATGACCTACATTTTCCATGATCTCCTCCACAAAATCATGGAGGACTATGTGGATGACCTGCTCGGCAAGTCCAAACTTCACCATGACCATCTGACCATTCTCAAAATCATCTTTTCTCATCTTCTTCAGTACAATGTTCGTCTTAACCCCAAGAAATGTGTTTTTGGGGTCCTCTCTGGTAAGCTTCTCAGCTTCATCATTTCCTTCCGTGGCATCGAGATAGATCCCACCAAGATTTGCGCTATCCTCGAAATGCCTCCCCCGACCAATCTCAAGCAGCTTCATAGTTTGCAAGGCAAGCTCTAGTCCATTCGCTGTTTCATCTCACAGCTCTCTGACCGCTGTCAACCTTTTCATCATCTCCTTAAGAAGGACGTCTCCTTTAAATGGGATAAGGACTGTCAAGAGGCTTTTGAAGCCCTTAAAAGCTATCTGGTCTCTCCACCAGTCCTCATTCCACCTAAAGACGACCAACCCTTCTACCTTTATATCTCTGCCACCAACCATTCGTTAAGTGCCATGATCGCACACCGAGACGAGCATCACCGTGAGCAAGCAGTCAATTATATCAGTCAAACACTGGTCGACTATGAAACTCAGTATACCCATATCGAAAAACTCTGTTTGGCATTAGTCTTTGCTACTACTAAGCTTCACCACTATCTTCTTAGTCACAAAACCTTTGTCATCACTCACACCGACCCTCTCAAGTATATGCACTCCAAGCCATATCAGAATCAACGTATGGCTCGGTGGCTCATGCTGCTTGCTGAGTTTGATCTCGAATTCATCCAGTAGAAATCTATCAAGGGGAAAACCATCACTGATCAACTAGTAGATGCCCCTCTTCCTGACAATCAACCTTCGCAGTGTGAATTCCCTGATGAGTCTATCGCTGCGCTTTCCTCTGACGACACCACCTATCAGATGACTATGTTCTTTGACGGTTCCAAATGTCAACTAGGTGGGGGTGTTGGGGTTATTCTCATCCCACTCAAAGGGGAGCCCATGCCTTTGTCTTTTAAACTCGACTTTGATTGTACCAATAATATGGCCGAATACGAGGCCTTAATTTTGGGACTCCAGATCGCCCTCTCTCAGCATCAAGTCCATCAACATCTTCGGTGACTCGCAGCTCGTCGTCAATTAGGTCAACGGTTCATACCTCTGTAAAAATGAAATTTTGCAAAGGTACAAAAACCATGTTGACATTCTCCTTGCATCTTTCGACCATTTCCTCCTGCAGACTGTTCCTCGATCCATGAATAAGTTTACTGACACCATGGCTTCTCTCACTTCACATATCCCATCTTCCTCATCTACATCTAGACTTTTTATCACAGTGCATCATGTGTTGTTGACTTCATATATCCCTTCTCACATTCATCATGTCAACACTATAGACCCTAGTCCACAAGATGTTTGGTATAAGCAACTTGTAGACTTCTTATCTTTCTCTGTCATTCCTCCCAACCTCTCTAGTAATGCACGACAAGCTTTTATCAAGCGTACCGCTCGCTATACCATGCTAGGGGGTCTCCTCTATAAGCGAGGCTTTGACGGCCTCCTTCTTCGCTGTCTCACCTCCACTGAAGCATCCCAAGCCATTCAGCAAGTCCATGACAGGATTTGTGGTAGACATTTTAGTGGGAATTCGGTTGCCAAGCGCATCCTTCGTTTGGGCTATTATTGGCCTACCCTTCATCAAGACTGTAGCGACTATGTTCAGCGTTGCATCAAGTGTCAGCAGCACTCTAACTTGCTTCATCTTCCTAGTCACACCTTACAAATCGCTCAGGATTTCTGGCCTTTTTCTCAGTGGGGTTTAGATCTCATCGGTGAGATTAACCCTCATTCGTCTCTTCATCATCAATCCATCATCACAGCCACTAAATATTTCACCAAGTGGGTGGAAGCCATTCCTCTCGTCTCCACAAAAGCTGACAAGATCATCGACTTCATCAACACCCACATCATCTGTCGTTTCAGTGTCCCTCATAAAATCATCACCGATAACGGCAAGTCCTTTAAAAACAAAACTGTCTAAAAGCTATGCGACTCCTTCGGCATCAAACTTAGTTTCTCTTTGCCTTACTACCCACAAGCAAATGGGCAGGCCGAGGCTTCCAACAAAATTCTCACCAAAATTCTCATGAAAGTGGTCAGTGACACAGGCAGGGATTGGCACATTCACATTCCCTTCGCTTTGTGGGCCTACCGCACTAGCATCCGAACCTCTACGGGTGCTACCCCTTTTTCTCTCGTGTATGGAACAGAGGCTGTCTTACCTCTCGAAGTACAGATCCCGTCTCTCTACATTTCTCTACATGATATTCTTTCCAACGATGACTTTCGTCAAGATCGCTTAGCTCAACTTGAGTTACTTGACGAACGCCGTCTTGCTGCCCTTAATCATCTCCATGTCTATTAACGTCGCATTAAGCACGCCTATGACAAAAATCTGCGAGAACGAGATTTCAACATCGGAGACCTCATCCTCAAAGAGAATCAACACGTGACCAATATGGAGCGAAGTAAACGAGGCAAGTTTGCTCCTAATTGGCTCGAACCTTTTATTATCATGCACAAGTATGGATCAGGGACTTATCGTCTGTCTTTTCTTGATGGACGCCTAGAACCTGAGCCTCTTAATGCGTTGCATCTGTGACCGTTCTACTGTTAGTCAAGTATTCATCCACTTGACACTTAACTTGAGCTCGTCCCTTGAGCAATCGCTGTCCTTTTAATCCTACTTCCTTTTAACCCTATTCCTCTTAACAATTCCTAAAACCCTTTTATGCTGTATGAATGCTTTGTCCTCATAAAAGGGAGCCCTTGACCTTCTATAATCTTGTCCACGACTCACATTTCTGTCAAAACAAATCAAGATGTCACAATATCCATGGTCACTATATCATTATCAAAATCAAAAAGCAGACTGCTCCCTTGAAGGACAGCTGTACTATCATTGCTGTAATTAATAGACTGCTCCCTCGAAGGACAGCTATTCAAAAGCCTTTATATTAAACAAAAATCTAGACCACTCCCTCGAAGGATGGCTATGACTAATCTGGCAATAAATAGTATTATTTTAGAAGCTTCTCGCATTGATCAGCTTCACAAACTGACCACCAAGCAAATGACATCTCTATGCAGGCTTCTCGCATTGATCAGTCTGCGCAAAAAAAAGAAAAAGTCATGGACTTGACTTATGGTTGTCTCAGGGTCTCCTATAAAAAGGAAAACAGGTTACCCTTCTTCCTCCTCCTATCACCCGCTCAAGGGACTTTGAGCTCACTTTAATGTCTAAGTGATTTGATTACCGCTCTAACATAACTACGGTCAACGACGTCACGCATGAATGGGGCTCTTGGTTCTCATAACCCCTATCTATGTTATCTTTTTGGTCCTTGTCAATGAAAGAGCAATATGATTTTCACTTCTTCTACACTTTGGTCACATTCACCTTCATCACTTGTCAATCGACTCAACTCAACTCTCTTTTTAGACCACTCCCATAGCCTATTCATCCTAGTTTCTATGAACACCAATACACATGGAAACTATCGACCCGCCACAATTTATGTTCAGCATAAACCAATACTTGCTGAAGCATAAATAAACCTCAATTCATTTTTAGCATACATCCATCATGAATATGGAATATTGCTAGGGATGAAAAACCCCTCAACCAATGTTGCAGAATACACCATTTGGAAAAGGCTGCAACATCTTTTTTCTTCATCATTTCATCATAACCACGACCAATCTATCAACCATTTTAACCACCTGTCTACCACTCAGACCCTTTGTCTGAACTACATTGGCCTAAGGCCCTCTCACCAGGGCTATGTAGGCAGCACTCAATTGACATGGGGTCTTCTGGGGTTAGCTCGGCCACATCCTTTCGTCCATCCATCCCCTTGACTAATGACCATTGGAGATCATGCCTATCTCCTCCAACCTCGATCACTTCCAAGACATTGTTGCCTTGGTTGTTTTTGCGTGTATGCTACCTCACGGCTGGTTAGCAGAATTATCTGTAAACCTTTTTGGACCCTCACAAGTATAGGATCGCAAGCCAGTTGATCCCTACTACTTGTGACTTTTTCGTGTTTCTGGGAGCACTTCCTGAGCCCGAGATACCTGGAACACGATGACCATTTGGAGCTTCAGCTTAGATTGAGTGACCCGATCAGCAGATGACTAAATGCTGGGGCCCGGTTACTTTAATTTTTACACTCCTCGACCCTTGACATGCGACACTTTTGACCTGACCATCTCGTGCAGTGGTATGCGCGCAATCACGACTTTTGCAGCATTCACCCTCACCCCTTTTTCATCCACTCTTTGTCAAATCAGCACCCGATTCTCGGTTCCCTTCCCTCGACTCCTGCTTTGAGGGGGAATACCTCATCCATAATCAGGGCAACCTATCTTTTTCCTATTTTGTCTTGCAGTTCATTCGAACAACCAACAAGACGAAAACAACCTTATCTCACACCTGGGGCAATCACTCCTATTTTTGTCTTGCAGTTCGTCCAGAACAACCAACAAGACAAAAAGGGGCAAATGTAGACACCAAAATCATGTTGACTCCCCTGGTCATTCCCCATCTTATTCTTCTTCACCTATTTAACTCTTGTCGATCACTTTTTCTTACCAGCCTTGACCTTGGCAGCATGTAACAATGAGCAGAGAGCTAAAAGCTAGACTCTATCCTCATTATGCATCTGCCGATGACGGTCGTTACTTGGTCGATGTCACCGACGTCAGCCACTTATCGGCCGATGTCAGCAATCCTACTGACGTCGTTCACCTTACCGTTATTCGTTATCAGTTATCATTCAGTTCTCAATCAGTTTCCTGGATGGTTATCGAACCGTCTCTCGAACCATCCCCTGGCCTTCATCAGCATCTGCTGATCAATCCCACACAGAAAGAATAGAACCAATCAATTAGAATTCCAGAACTCTGACATCCACAGACCCTTGCAATCAACACTCTCGCAATCAACTAACTCCAGCATCCACCAACTCCAGCATTCGCTTCTATCCGACACTGCACAGATGCTTCAACAACTTCAACTATGACTTTCATCACATCTTCTAACAGGTAAGTATTTTCTTTGTTTATTTTCATTTCCTTCTGATTATTCTTTGTTCATTATTTCTGTCATCCCGAATCTTCAAACCATAGACCCAAGTTCTGAATCTCTCCTTTACATCCCTGCCCACCATCCAAATCCTATAACTCTATCCAGACTCGACCAAAACCCCCAGACTTTGTCCAAACCTGACCTTACTTTGCCCAGACCCTATCCTGACCTTGTCCTGATTCCATCAGACCCTATCCTGAACTTGTCAAGACCCTGTCCCGACTCTTCCAGACCTTCTGCAACTCGCCTAGACTCTGTCTAAAACCTGCCCCGACCGACGCTGGTCACTTCCCCGACCGACGACGGTACCTCAACCGACGTCGGCACCTTTCCAGACCGACGCCGGCACCACAGAGACCGACGCCGGCGACTGTGTAGAATAGTGCTGCTTATCAGGTATGCATTTTTATTTTTTGTCATTTATTTTTGTCATTTTCTCTTTCATTATCTACTTTTGTCAAATATTCCACTTTTTTATCAGTGGGTTGATATCCTTCTAGGGAGTCTTCGTACTTTCAAGATCAGGCGTTCACCTAACAGCCCACCATATCTTTGACTAACGTTTTTCCGTGTTTCAGTCTTTTCTTCTTCGCAAGTGTCATTCCTACACAGCCAAAGAGGAGAATCTTCCAATGTCTGATTTCGGTGCGCATAACTTTATCAGGTACTTCTAGCCTTGACCATTTATTTTAGTTTCTTATTTCTTCTTTGAATATAGAAAGCAATTTTGCATAGAAACAAAAGTATATAGCTAATCATTCACATGTGTTGGATTGGAATGCTTTACAGGTTATGGATCTTGGGGTGGTCATGGTAGAATCAATTAGAGTAATTGACACTCAAAAACTTTGTTTGTTTAATAAATAAGTGTCATAGTGCAAGGTCCTATGGGACCAATAATCTAAGGATAATGCCACTTAAGAGGACTATGATGAGTTTTATAGGATATTTTCACATTTATTTTCTTGATTTATTACTACATATTCTATTACTTTCTACTTAAAAATGTTTAAAATTCATAACTTGTGTATGAATTAATGTCATTGGGACAATGATCAACTTTAGGGGAAAGGATGTCACATCCTAATTTCTCTCTAATAAGATAAATAATCAGTTTAATCCATGGATGACTGTGGTTGTTTAGTTTATTAACTAATATTTTATTAAACTTGATGACGTATGCTGATTATGGGACAATTTATGTTGAATAATTTACATGATTAGATACTATGAGTTAGTGGTAATTTTATATTTTGTACTTTTGATCATGTTTAATTATTATATATCATTATTTTTATGAATATAATGATGTTTTGGGTTAACTACCTTCATTGGCATGAGGTGGATGTAGGACAAATTCTTCCCTTAGATCATAATGCAGGGAGAGTATCATTAGAGAGGGTGGTTAAATGGACATGTTGGGGTTGACATAGAGTGAATACAAAAACTATTTCACATACCACTTAGTATTTCATTTT
>JARHVA010007735.1:307500-540000 GCA_037957365.1 Torreya grandis | reverse complement strand
GGATGGATTCCACTAGCTTAACTAGCACCATCAATGCAAGATAAGGTGTAATATGATCAAGTGGTGTGTATGAATTTCGCTGATCCTAGAGATCATTTATTATTTAAAACTTTGGCCAAATAATGTTTGGTAAACATTGTCGTTTCATATGTTGATATAATTTTCGTACTTTTGAAATGTCATACTATAATGGATTTAATTATGGAACACATTATTTATTAGATATATTCTACACATGAGTTATGGTTTGTTACTCTATATTCCTGCACCATCATTATCTACCCATCTGTGAAGGGAGGGCCATCCCCTTGTTTGGGAGATAGTATGGGTGATCTATGGTCTGTTATTGATCTGTAAAATTGCTTAGATGATGTGCTCACTCCCAATTGGAGTACTATAATTGAGACTACACTTGAAATTACATATTGATACTTGATTCAAGGAGACTCTTTAGTAGTGGATACTCTACTCGGAGTATATTTATATCATGTTTTACTATTTCAGATTTTATGTATTGTTCAAAAATGTAATAATTAAGCATTGTACTTTATATAGTAAAGGAAATAATATTGTATCGGTTGTCGTTGAATTTACATCATATCATTTATGTTGAGATGCAATATTTATGGTTATTTATTAATGTTCATGATTTATATATCTATTCATGGTGATCCTTAGCTAAGTGGATTATCTAAAAACCTTTTTGTTTAACTAAATTAATACAGTTAGTTAAAGACCACTAGATAGGTTTCTTATGGTGAAATCTATATGTTGAATATGTTTATTTAATTTTTTAAAAAATTATTCAAATATTATGGTAAAACCCAATGGGTTTGTTACACTAATTCTCAAGGATAGTTATATGTCTAGCCTAGAGATAGGTTAATTCAAGCAACACTCTTAGAATCCAATTACCACTTTTAGGTGATTACAAAAAGTAACAAAATATCATAACCAATAGGTCCCACTTCTAACCAAATATTCAAAATCATAAACATGGATTATCACCATTCATAATAACATCAAATAAATTTCAAAATTTCTAAGATAAATATAAAATATTTATATTTGTTTTTGACCAAGCTCAATATCAAATACAAGCAAAATAGTGATCTCCATGACTAATCCTATTATAATCCCATCAAAACCTCATGTAGGGAGACAAACCACAATGTAATAACAAAACCGTAACAACCCTTTCAATGATTTAACATTTTATGCTAATATATCATGCTTATCCTTTCAATTTCATGCTGAAAACTTGCCTTACATTCAACAATTTGTATGTAGTGTACAATTTTATAGAAAACATAGATTTTTCACAAACATAGGATTGATAAAAATCTAATTTCATCTCAATATCATATAAAATCTATAAAATAGAACCAATAGGAACAAAAACCCAATATACTCACATATGAAACCAACTCCAACTTCAAGAATTGCACTTACAGACAAGAATAATTTCACCATTATAGTTCAAAAGTATTTATAGCATAATGAAACTACATAATTTTAAATAAAATGACATGCAAACATAAACTAAATTATATCAACTACAATTACTTTCCTCACAATTAAAAATTTCAATATATTCCAAATAACTATAATCACCCCCACCTTTCGAAGATTAAACTATCACAACACAAAAGAGTCACTATTATGAAATTCAACATATATGCATGTAAATATTAATCAATTGGTAGATGGAATCAAAAAACTAAAAAAATATATTTATCTAATAAAAATAAGCTACATCAATAATATCATTAACCAAACAAAACTCATCCCCAAACTGATATCATTCTCAAAATTACAACACAACTTTACAAATGCACTATTTAATGCACTAAAAATCAACTATTGAGTATGCATGACTTCCATGAAACAATTTTTAAAAATACCAAAATTATAAAAACTATCATCCTTAAAAAAGAACCATGCCATTGAGACACTTATAATACATAGAGAAGGAAATTTTTGAGTGCAAAAAATAACTACTGAAAACAAAAATATCTCATCATGACAAAAACAAATTATTCCTCTTAAAGATAGATTTTTTTCCGTGCAACAATATCAACCAAAAAAATATCTCAACTAGTTTAATTACATATACTTGTATGATTATAAACTAAACTCATCCTAAAATGAATACTTAAAAAAACATATTTGTTCATGAAATGAAATAATCTGCTATCAAATACCATATCCAAAATTGTTCACATGATCGAAAATATTATTTTCACAATTTGAGATTAACCTAATAACCTATGAAAAGTAATAAAAATAATTACAGAGCTTCTCTTCCATGTAGATGTTGAAAATAATTAACTAGAAGGATATAACTAACCTCCTTATGGCTTCCTGATTTTATTAAATGTGGTTAGGGAGACATATCCACCAAGTTAGTGGGTGGTATCAACACAATAAAAAGTGCCAAATCAACTTCTAAAATAAAAACCAAATCATCTTAGCAATACCACTAGAAATCCCACTACCTTCTACCAAATCAAGGTCACATTGATAATTAATTCCTCAGATGAAAACATGCACAAGCAATCCCTTGACACCCTGTACCATAAATTAGAACAATATTTCCATGTATCTAGAGATATCCAAATATATAAACAGTAGAATGAATGATAAGGAAATTAATTAATGACCAATACATCAATCAAATATCACACAAGCACTTTAAATTCCAAGTTTTCAATGTTGAAAATGTTAAACAACAAAATCAAATATCAATGACCAATGGTAACCTCCAATACAAAGGTAATTATTTTAGAGATTAATTTTATTTCAAAACCACATATACCTTTATCACCATGCTACTAGGTCACACAATAATAAAAAAACACAATGGAATGACCTAGCACTCAACATTATTAGAAAAAAACTTAATGAGAAATAGCGCATAGGTTGCATGTTTAAATCATGTTGTGAAGTTCAATTTTAGATTAGTGACAAATCTAACTATTTGAAACCATTAAATTCTAAGTTGTAACATTAATTCTTAAGTCAAAAACGAAAATGAAATATTAATATATGACATATCATTAAATTAATGTCATAATCAACTTTATTGTAGGTAGGATATGATAGTTATATTGAAATCAAACACCATTGATTTGAAAATATGTTTAGCATATAATTATAGAACTCTATGGAAACCATCATATCAACATTGTAATTTTGAATTCATGAGAGATACCATTTTATGATAGTTTGATCAAATATATGTTATGTACAATTCTTTGATAATGCTGAAAATATTTAAATCAAGTAACACAACATAATATCATACTTAATCATACATTAATAAATTAATAGGTAAATGAATTAAAATAAGTTGGCCCCTACCATCATTTTAAATATTTATGACTTAGGTCATCATATGTGATAATTGATTTTTTTTAAATGGGGTACTTAAATTTAATATAACATTGGTGACCTAAATAGCCAATTTCACTTATGAAATTGGGTTGTAATCAAAATTGTGAATTTAATTTACTTATGAGTGTTATATAGGAGAATCATTTTTTAAGCATATACACACAAACCTGTTCATGATTTTTTAATTAATATATGGGTTGTTTAGATACTATGGTACAAAGAATATGAAAAATTCAAATATTAAAATTTGGGTTGTATGAAAAACCAATGCATTAGCCTAGAATATTAATTATGAAAAAAATAACATTTATAACAACAAAATATTTAGTACTTATTATTTATAAAATGTTGATCAAAATTTTAAAAAAGTATTTGAATCCTTGATTATTAATTACTTATAGTAATATGGTTGATATCTTTATCTTCCCTACATAATGATAAAAATATCATAAATCATAAAAAGAGATTGGAAATCACGTCAAAACAAAAAAAATGGAAACATGAAAAGAAAAAAAAGAAATACAAAGAAGAGAAGGTAGGTAATTGAAGAAAGTCTTCAATTGATGTAAAATAACTAAGTAACAAAACCAATTTCCATTGAGATCTTGTAAATGAAAATCATTTTTGCCAAGATAAATAACTATTTTGTATGGACCAAGACAAAGTGAATCAGACTTGTGATGCTTCAGGGGATATTCATGAGTTTTGTCCCGATACAACATTAAATCACGTAATTTAAAAGTATTTTTGGAAAAAAATTGTCAAAAAAATTATAAAGTTTCTCTTTAGCTCTCTCTATTTTTTAAAAAGCAATTACTGTTAAGCACGGGATATAATGAGAAGGGGGGGTGAATCAATATATCATATATCTTATAAAATTTTCCCTTAACCAAAATCCACTTAATCAAACATTCAAGATATGTAATAAAACTCAAACAATAAACACCACACAAGATAGAGAGAGACACCAGATATAACATGGAAACCCAATGTGGGAAAAACCATGGAGAATAATCTCAAGTATATGAATGAGCACCAACCCAAACAATATTTTCAAGCACCAACTTGTAGGAGCACCAACCCCTTTTCTAAGCACCAACCCAACAACTATTCATGAGCACCAACCCATAGGAGCACCAACCCCTTTGCCGAGCACCAACCCAACAACTATTCATGAGCACCAACCCACAAGAGCACCAACCCCTTTACCGAGCACCAACCCAGAAACTATTCATGAGCACCAACCCCTTTGTCGAGCACCAACCCACAGGAGCACCAACCCCTTTTTGTATACCACACACTTATCTCTCAATGTTGTTATCTCAACAAATGGTAGTTCAATACAATATCCCTTTCTTTTCTCTCACCTTTGCTCTTCTAAGCTAGATATAATAAATACAGATCATATTCATCTCTCACAATTGCTCTTCTAAGCTAGATATTGCAATATCAAATCAGCCTCTATCTCCCATTTAACAAATGGCTTCTCAAGCGTTTATTTATAGATTTCCAAATGACCTTTGGCCTTCCCCCTTTGTGACCCTTCAATCCTCATGGAAAATGGTGAAAAACTTGTATGACCCTTCATATCCTTGCCTTTAAAAAGTCATGTGGTGACCCTTCATGAGCAAAAACTTCCTTCCCACTTTTGTCCTTATCTTGGTGACTTTTCATATTCCTCAAAGTGTCCCTTTATGATAAATTGCACCCTTCCTCTTTTGCCTTCACTTTGTGACTCTTGGAATTCCCCAAGATGACTCTTCATGGGAAAATGCATCCAATCCTTCTTTGTCTTTACCCCATTGCTCTTTGACTTCTCCATGGGATTTTTTTTGTCTCATATGCAACCAAAAATATATTCATTAATATTAAATAAATATTAACTCAAATTAACCAAGATATATCTATTACAAACAACATTAAATGCAATGTGGCCTTTATCACCAATAATGCTAGACCTTTGACATCAATGACAATATTTCCAACAATCTCCCCCTTTGTCATTGATGGCAACCTCAATTCTGAAATTGCCACAACTTGTCACCTGCACATCCTGTCATCTAAAAACATATAATAACTCCCCCTTACTGTAGCAACTTTTACCTATTCCCTATACTTGTTTCTACACCTGTACCTATACCTATTATTCTCCCCCTTTGAAATCAATGTCAAAGGGCCTACCTGGAGCTAACACTTAGCTTCCCCTCAACTGATGTTGAACATCAATGGTAGGAAGTAATATAAATTACTCCCAACTCCTCTCACAGATATTTAAATGTGTCCTTTGATCATGCCTTTGAGAAGATATCTGACAATACATATACATTATTCCCTATCCTTTGAGCATCTAAAATCAACTCATTTGAATCTTTTCTTCTAATCTCACAACCTTTAGCATGAAAATTTAATGTGTATCCTTGATCACATATTTGAATAACACTCAATAGATTATGCTTAAGACCTTTTACATACAAAACATTCTTAGTCTTAGTTCTACCACAATCCAAACTCAAAGTACCTTTTTCAGCTATCCTGGCAGTGGTTTTATCTTTAAATCTCACTGTACCACCATTGATCTTTTTTAGAGTAATAAATTTACTTTTATCTCCTGTCATATGCCTCAAACATATGCTATCAATTAACCATGGCTGATATTTACCTCTTACATGCAGGGATGTCTGAACCATCATAGAATCTTTAGGTTGTTTCTTCTACCATGAACATGTTTGAACCTTCTTCTTGATGAATGTATCTTTGAAAATCTAATCCTTATTGACTAACTCGAACACGCTTCTACAATATTGAGCTATGTGTCCAATGTTGTTGCACTTGTAGCATACTATGGTCTCTTCATCAAAGCTTGATAGAGGAGCAAAAGAGTTGTGGCTTTTGCTTGACTCTACTTGACTTTCGTTCTCCTTATTTATGAAATTGTTAGCTCTTTTTCTACATTCTAATTTCTTGTGACCATATCCATTACAATAAAAACAATATCCATAAAAATAAAACTTGTCTGTATATCTCTGACCTGATTGTCTTTTGTAGCTTTGTTCTCTCCATCCTTCTCTATTTGAAATGTCCTCTGTATTTTTCACTTCTCCCCTTTTTGTTTCCTCTTTTTTAAGAGCTTCAGTATAGCTCTTTTTCTTTTCAAAATCAGTCCCTGTCTTATCTGAATTTTCTTTTTGACTTTCCAATATCTTATTTAGCATGTTAGTACTATCCTCAAATTTTGAATCACTAATTACTTTATCATTTACTGCTTTCTCAATATCTTCTTTTAAAGAGGCAATTTCAATAACATACCTTTGACATTATTTTCTTTCTATTTCCAACTGTGCTATGAGATCCTCTTCATTCCTCTTGGCTTCTTCAAAGTGTGCTTGTAGATCTTCAATCATTTCCTTTGACTCTTTTTCATTTTTCTCAATCTAGCGCTTTAATCTTTGATTCTTCTTATGAACAACTTTTAACTCTTCTAGGGAACAAATTAGTTCTCCTTCGATATTCACTTCATCTTCCTCCTCTTCTTCTTCTTGATCATCTTTATGTATGGCCATGAATAGAATCTCTTCTTCTTCTGAATCGTTGACTCCACTATCTTTGACTGTGCTAGAATCCTTAGAATACAAGCTCTTCTTCTCGAATCCCTTCTTGGATTTGCCTTTGAAATTCTTCTTGTATGTAGGCTTTTATTCTTCATCATCATTACCCTTATTTGGGCATCTAGCTGAAAAATATCTAATCTTTCCATAATTAAAACATTTAAAAGATAATTTTCCTTGATATTTACCTGTTCCTCTTTTCAGCTTGCGAATGAAAAGTGCTCCATTGTCATCTTCATCATCACTGGAACTATCACTTGATTCTTGAATTTTAGCTTTCTCTTTATTTGATGTCTTGAAAGCCACTTCTCTCTTTGAGGGTTTATCTTTTTCTATTCATATCTCATATGCTGTGAGTATACCATGAAGCTCATCCATCTTTAGCTTGGCTAAATTCTTCATCTCCTCGATTGCTAAAACATTTGCATCATATCTCATTGGTAGAGATCTCAAAAACTTTTAAACCACCATTAACTCTTCCAATGTTTCTCCAAGACCTTGAATCTGATTTACTATCTAATCAAATCACAAGAGATAACTTGCTATATCTTCTTCTTCTTCCATCTTCAAACTTTCAAACTACCTTCTAAAAGTTTGAAGCTTAGCTTGCTAAACCTTCCATCACCTTTGTAAATATTCTCATGTTTTACCCAAGTTTCATGAGCAAATTTACATTGCATAACTTTAACAAATTCAGATTCACATAAACCACATAAAATAGCATTTAAAGCTTTAGCATTACATTCACTTGCCTTCTTTTTTGTTGGAGTAATTGCAGATGTATGTGGCTCTTCATATTCCTCCACCACTGCTTTCCATATGTCAAATCCAAGGGCCATCAAATAAACCTTCATTCTCATGCTCCAAAAATCATAATTCATCCCATCAAACAAAGGTGCCTTATTTGTATAAAATCCTTCCTGTGACCCAGCCATCGTGCTTTCCCGATCTACCTTCAAGCTATAAAACTTTTTGAAAAGGAAACTGCTCTGATACCAATTATTAAGCATGAGATATACTGAGAGGGGGGGTGAATCAGTATATCATATATCTTATAAAACTTTCCCTTAACCAAAATCCACTTAATCAAACATTCAAGATATGCAATAAAACTCAAACAATAAACACCACACAAGATAGAGAGAGACACTAGATATAATGTGGAAACACAATGTGGGAAAAACCACAAAGAATAATCTCAAGTTTATGAATGAACACCAACCCAAAAAATATTCACAAGCACCAAATTACAGGAGCACCAACCCTTTTGCTGAGCACCAACCTAGCATCTATTCATGAGCACCAACCCCTTTGCCAAGCACCAACCCAACAATTATTCATGAGCACCAACCCACAAGAGCACCAACCCCTTTGCCAAGCACCAATGCAACAATTCATGAGCACCAACCCACAAAAGCATCAACCCCTTTGTCGAGCACCAACCTAGCAACAATTCGTGATCACCAACCCACAGGAGCACCAACCCCTTTATGTATACCACACACCTATCTCTCAATGTTTTTATCTTAACAAATGATAGTTCAATACAACATCTCTTTCCTCTCTCTCACCTTTGCTCTTATAAGATAGATATAACAAATACAAATCATATTCATCTCTCACAATTTCTCTTCTAAGCTAGATATTACAATATCAAATCAACCTCTATCTCCCATTTAACAAATGGCTTCTCAAGCATTTATTTATAGCTTTCCAAATGACCTTTGGCCTTCCCCCTTTGTGACACTTCAATCCTCATAGAAAATGTCACCAAACTTGTATGACCCTTAATATCTTTACCTTTGAAAAGTCATGTGGTGACCCTTCATGAGCAAAAACTTCCTTCCCACTTTTGTCCTTATCTTGGTGACTTTTCGTATTCCTCAAAGTGTCCCTTCATGATAAATTGCACCCTTCCTCTTTTGTCTTCACTTGGTGACTCTTGGAATTCCCCAAGATGACTCTTTCATGAGAAAATGTGTCCCATCCTTCTTTTGTCTTTACCCCGTGGCTCTTTGACTTCTCCATGGGCCCTTCTTTTGTCTCATATGCAACCAAAAATATATTCGTTAATATTAAATAAATATTAACTCACATTAGCCAAGATATATCTATTATAAACAACATTAAATGCAATGGGGCCTTTATCACCAATAATGCTAGACCTTTGACATCAATGACAATATTTCCAACAATTACTTTAGTTTCATCAAGAGCTAAATCATCATTAAGTCTTTAATATACAAGACTAGTATCATCTGTTAAATAGTGTAAGACAGTCCCAATAGAAGTAATTTGAAGATCAATAGGAAAAGTAGTTTAAAAACCATAAACCTATGTAAATGGAGAATATCCTATTTTATCTTTCACCATTTGCTTCAAGTATTTTGTCATGCCAATTCTATTTATTTTCACAAATTAACTTCTCCATGATTGAGAATGAAATTTTATTAGTATATTCAGCTTATTCATTCCCTTAAGGATAATAATATAAATAATGAATCAAAATAATTGAAGAACATCCTAAAAAATCTAAGCAATCATTATAAATTAACTAAGGAGCATTATCATATATTAAATTATAAGGAACACCAAATCTTGAGAAAATTTAATTTTCAAGAAATGTAATTACTTTAGAAGCAATAAAACTTCTTAAATCTATAACTTTAAGTATTTTAATTATATAACCAATATTGGTTAGGATATACATATGACCAACTAAAGATAAAGGATGGATGTCTAAAATAAAATAAATACCCCATTGAGTGAAAGGTTTTTGAAGAATAATGAGGTTAAAAGGCATAATTAGTACTCTATCTCTACCAATAATAATTTGACATGACATGCATGATCTAACTATCTTATACAAATTTGGAAACAATAATAGTCAACAATATCTTACACATAATATTTTATAAGCAATATTCTTTACTACATATTTTCCACCATAACTACCTTCATAAAAACCTCTAAGCACCTTTTGGGTTTGAACCTGGGTTAAAAAACATAACAACAAACCATATTTATTCCTTTAGAAAAAAACAAATTTCAAAACTTGTAATCTAAGTTCTAATATTTTTTCACTTAATTATTAAGGCATGTTTAATTTTCAATATTATAAATCAAATCATGTTACTAGTCATCTTATGAAAATAAATAATCCCAATCATGCATTTCAAGACTTATGTTAATTTTGTTTGAAAGATCAACAATATTTATATTTTATAAATTAAATTTCACATAAATAAAATCATCAACCAAAATAACTAAAAAAATTATGCTAGAGATAACATTTTTAGCCAAATATTTAGCTAAGTCATTTCCTTTAATACTTTTGGAAATTTAAAATTCAGGATCAACTCTTGAATTTTAAGTATTAACTTTTCTAACCTTCCTTGAATATTTGGTTGATTTAAAAGATAAGACAAATCACTCACATTTGAATGAACAATAATTTTTTTCCCATCAATAAATATCTAAATTTACTTAAAAATGAGATTAATGAAAGATCATATTTATCAATCAAATGATGCCTAATTTTAGATTTTTTTTAAGTTGACTCATGTACCCAGTATTTCTCTCCTCATGATCATAATCATGCTTATTAATGTAAATTCATATGGATTTTTTAGTTGCATTGACATAAATAATGAATGGTTTGTTTGTATCTAGTTTAACAAGCATATGATCACTTGCAATGACATTTTTTCATATCATTAAATGTTGAATCTGAGCATGTTTCCCATATAAGAGTTTTATTTTTATTTAGTAAAATATTTAAGGGATTATATTTATTAACAAAATATGAAATAAACTTATGAAAAAAAATTAAATTTTGAGAAAAAATGACCTAAGACTAGATTGGTCTGTAGGGGTGGTAAATATTTGATAACTTTTATGGATTTAGGGTCAATTAAAATTCCATATTTCAAAATATTGTGACCTAATAGATTTCCTTCAATAACCCTAAAAAATTATTTATTAGGATTGAGATAAATATGATACTGTATACATCTAGTGCAAATTTCACATAGATGATGAATGTGTTTCTTCCTATTCTTACAATTCATAATGATACGATCAAGGTAAAATTGAATAATGATGCCAATTAAGTGGTTGAAATCTATTTTCATAGTTATCAGAAAAGTGTCACTTGCATTCAATAACCCAAAAATAATTCTTTTAAAATTAAACATTCATCTACATGTAGTAAATGTTGTTCTATTTCTATATTATGGATTCATAAAGATCTAATTATAATGAGAAAATCCATTAGGATGTGACATCATTTCAGATCTTGAAAGTTGCTGCAAAATCTGATCTATATTAGGCAAAGTAAATTTATCTCTAACAGTTTCTCTATTTGCATATCTAAAATATACACATAAATGTATATCACCATTTTCCTTCCTAGTAGGGACTAAATTTTCAATCCAATCTGAATATTGTGTCATAAAATGACACCACCATCTAACATCTTTTCAAACTCCTTATTGATGGTGTCTTCTATAAAGGGGCTTATTCTTATAACTTTTAGCATAACATTTTTTAGATATGGCTTAATATTCATACCATGTTTCATTATCTCAATATAATAAACCTTTAGGTCTTTATAGGAGCATGAAAAAATATCTATAAACTCATTAAATAATTTAATGAATTGAACCTTTTCTTCAACATTACAATAAATACTTAAATATAAAAATTTTGGATCTTCTTTATTGGCAATATTAATGGTAAAAATATCACCTATAACTATCCTATATGGTATCTCCATTCATAATATTTTAGGTTGATCATGTGGTGTGAATATAGATTTCAAATTGACTAAACCAATGGGTAGTTTGTTAGTGCTTAATTGTAAGTTATTACCATAAGTTAACACTTAATCATCATGGTAAATAAAATCAATTTTAAAAAATGAATCAATGTGTTCATAAAAATAAAAATATATTAATTACCATTAAGATCAGGCACTTTAGGTCTAAAAATTTCAAAAAAATAAAATTTAATAGTTGGTTCACTATCACTTAAGGTAGGATTATAAAGAACAATAATAATATTATCATCACAAGAATTTAATTATCTAGGAATATGTGTGATATTAAAAATTCCAAAGCTCTCAGTAAGTGACCAAAGCTTTTTAGTATATCTATGGAGATGAGTTTGATTTGTTTAATATGTTTTCTTTACTTTTCTATAAATTAATTCAGAATTTAAAAATCCTCTAAATGTTTGACATTTATTTCTATGAATTTTTCAAGACCTAAATATAAAACTTCAAATTTAACTGTGTTGTTAGTAATTTCAAACAATAATTTTTAATCATATCAAAAAAATTTACCTATATGAGAAATTAAAATAATTCTAACACCATTTCCATGTTTTAAACAAACTCCATCAAAGTAAAAGACCTGATGGTTTCTTTATAAATAGTTCTTATTTCTTACTAATTATGTTCATCCAAAGTTAGTAATTCAAAATGACTAGTTCCAGTTTCAATAAAAGTAACATTAGATAATATGGATATTATGGGGTTATTATTCTATTCCTCTCTATGCATATACACAATTTCATTGCCAATAGGGACCTAGGTTGTATCCTTACATATGAAAGCACTAGTTTTTTTACAAATATCTACCTAAAAACATAACTTATTTAGAAATAATGTCTAAAAATTGTACATTCTATATGCACCCGATTCATTTATCTTGAGATATTATGATAATAATGTCATAAAACTTAGCTTAACTCTTAGTTTGTCATGAATCAAAACAAATAAGTTTCTTGTTGTTGTTTTCATAAGATATGCCTTTTTTATCAGAAATAAAATTAGGCATGATATTATTAAAATCTCATGTATTAAGAATATAGTTATGAGTAATTTAATTTGAAATTTTAATAGAAACATGAAATGGAGGAATGTATTTAACTAAAGGATTTTTGTACTGAGCAAAAATACAATTTGATTCCTTATTACTGGAATCTTCTTGTAGTCTTAATAAATAATTGGGAATTATATTTTTAATATCATCATTAATTTTAACATTCTAACCAATTAAACTAATAACTTAAATTTAAAAAACAACCTTAATAGTTTTGATACCATTAATAATGTTATAATCCCCAATATTAGGATGATTTATATGTGTAACAGTTGTGGGATTATAATGAGGATATTGCATTTTTTTGAATGCAATAGATAAAGGTTTATATTACTAATAATTTTTAGAATAATTATCTATAATATTAATATTATGCAAAAATTACCTTTATCTTATGCAAAAGGTTCGGAATTAGATGTTTGATTGTTGGCTGAATTTAAATTATCTTTAGGAAGAAAATTATAATCCCTTTATCTCTCTTGAAGAACATAAACATTAGAGATTTTGATATTTTTAGAAGAATCATGAGTACCACATGTTTATATTATCATCCAATTTAATTTAAATATTATATTTCCCATTAATAAAATGTTTAAACTTATAAATAAATTATTCATGTCTTAGGATCACAATCTATTTCACAAACATGGCAATAATGAACCTGTTATTCATTCTTAACTTTTTCAGGATTATGATTTTTTCATGATGTGTAAGGTTTGTAATTTAATTACTATTTGATGGTGATAAAATCATTTTCAAGATTATGTATCACCTTTAAAATTTCTATATTAATAAAATTTAAACTAGTAGAAGTTCAATCTTTAAATCCAATATGTTTCAACATATTTTCATATTCTATGAAAAAAATAATTGTATCTTCATATTATATTATGTATTTATCTTCTAAATACATTTCATATGTCAAAGACAATTCACTAAAAATAATAATCAGATAATTTTTTAAATGGATAAGAAATTTTAGAACAAAACTTAGTAAATTTAATAATAAAATGGTCCATAAAAATATTAACAAGTTTTTTGACTAACTCTAAATCTTATTTAGGCTTACCAAAATAGATTTATATGAAATATTTTATGTCCTTATAAGTGATATTAACCTTAGAATAAGAAACTAATAAATACTTGATAAACCTTGCCTTCTAAAGTTTGTGAAAATACTCTAAGAGAAACTTTTTCATTTTTTATACCAAAAGTAATGTAAATCAAAATTAAAATCATCTAAATTAACTTCTCAAGACTCACCGAGAGATCCCTAAATTTTTGGGATATTAAGTCACTTGAGTGAATGTAAATTATGAATATGGTTACCAATATTGATTGGATTTGTATAAATCCAAGGATTTACAGCTTGATTATAATTTTATACATCAAAATTTATTTTTTATTATTGATTTCATCTTGGTCTCTATTTTTTTTATTATGTAAGGTGGAAAATTAGAGGCCAAACCCTTACAAAAGTAGAGGAACCACAAAGGCAATCAACATAAATGATGGCTTACAACAGGGATGACACGATCAGCATACCAACAGACACAACAAACTAAAATAAAAAAAGAATAGGAAAAAATGAGATATAGATAAATCTCTCCTTACATAAACATAGATTTGATGAGTTCATTCAATTTCTCAATATTCTCTGCATTGACATCAGAAATAGTATTACCCAAGTCCTGTAGCATAGACATGTTCAAGAGAATAGAATTCTGGAGTGCAGTGGTAAAGTTTTGCTCTAGTTTCTAGATGAAACCCTTTAGGGTAACAATTTCAGATTTCAAACCAATCTCAATTTTAGTTTCCTCATTAGCTTCCTACACGTACATATTTCCCTCTTTGTCAACATTTTCTACAATGTCAACAACATCCTTCGTAGTAGCCTCAAATTCTCTTTTCTCCTACTTACCTTTAGTATCCTCAGAGATTTTCTAAACTTCCAATTCCTTATTCTCCTCCTCCTAGGTGGATTCCTCTGAGGCACTCTCTAAGTATTCAATAAGCCTAGCCTTAGGAGTGAGTTTGCCATCAATCCACCCCGACTGTCGAACTCTTGAGGAGAGGCCCTCTTTACTAACCTTAGTGGACAAATGGGATTTACTACCTTGACCCCCAGTGGCCCTACAAGGATTTTTAGGGGTCCCCATAGTGGTGCCCCCAATACCCTCTTCACTAGCATAAAACTTCCTCTTCTTGCCCTTCGTACTCACAAAAGAGCCAGGGGTGTCTACGGGGGTCTCCTTAAGAGTAGAAAAGGAAACTTCTTTAGTTTTAGTAGAGATAGGGGAAGGATAGGGCTCATCAATAGCATCACCAGCAAAAGGGTTAGAATAAATTTCCTCGCTATCAATTCTAATAGTCTTGGACAGATGAAGGGCATGGTGGAAATTATACAAACAAAAAATGAGGCCATGATGGAGGGGGGTAGGATTCATATCAATTTTTTTAGCAAATTTTGCTCTCACCCTAAGGACTGAATGTTTTAGGGAAGAGAGCAGATAAAAGGGAAAGCTGATGAGAGCATTATGCCTAAAATGATTTAAAAGTGGGAGATGATAATTATAGAACTTGTTGAAACATCCCTCCAGCATGAAATACTTCATGAGGATAAAGCACACTCTATCCCATGGCTCAAGTAATTTGGCTCGATCAAATCCTCCTTGGTAAGGAGCAAGTTCTTTGCCTTCTCCCAAAAATAGCTTCTCGCTAGAAAGGTCTATGATTTTTATTTTTCATTGTAGCTTCATCCCCTAAGTGGACATTCTTGTAGCCATAACTATCACCTTTTCAAAAATCTCAAAGCTAATTCCTCCAACAGTGACTCACTAATTTAGCCAAGACCTCATGAATTGTTTAGACATGTTTTCATCAAACCCATTGAGCTTCTCCAGGTAGGGGCTAATCCCACCCTCTTTGCAATAGTGCTAGACCAATGGGTTGTCTTTGAACTCATAGCAAGAGACTGGTTTCATTCTAATTCTATCACCCCCCATTTTGGATTTACAAAATAGACCAAGAGAATTCCCAATTATTACCTTCATAGTTGAAGTAGCTTCAAGCCCTTGCTCCCAAATATACATAATGATAATGTGATAGCACATAATTTGGAGTATCATGCAGAGATGACATTTACTCCTCCCATGCTTAAACATCATTTCCCAGTGATCTCCATAATGAAGTCTGCTTGCCTTAACAAATTGGTACATTAAATTATAAATGATTATCAAAAGAGTATAATAGGCCCCAAACTCTGAGATCCACATCATTACCCTCTAAAGGGATCAACTAATAGAGCTATCCTTGAAATATCTCTGACTCATCCTTAATAAGTCATTTCCTTTTGGATAAGATCCCTAATATTTAAAGGGATATGATCTATTTGGCATCAACATCACCAATTTGAAAATTATTGGTCGAGACTGGCATAGGCATCAACAACACTATTTCCCTCTCTATAAATATGTGAAATATCAACTCTAGTAAGCTTTTGTAGAAGACATTAAATATCCTTAATGATATCTTTTAATTTAATGCCCACATTTGATGCTTTTTTAACTGCATCGATAACCATTTTAGAGTCCCCCTAGATACTCAAATTCCTTATACCTAGGGATATAGCCAATTTTATCCCCCATAAGAGAGTAGTTGGTTTAGCATAGTTATTACTCTGGTAGCCTATTCCACTAGCATAGATAGTAATCATCCACCCTTTGTCATTTCTTATAATCCCTCCCCCACTGGCTTTACCATCAAACTTGGAGGCCCCATCAAAGTTGAGTTTCATCCAGTTAGGCTTTAGGGGATTCCATTTAGTATTAAATCTCTATAGAATTTTGGAATTATTATAAGTAGGAATATGATTAGTACCTTCCATTTAGCCACAATTTGTTCTTCTTTTTGAGTTAGGGGTTTCTCTGTAGTATGCATATAAGCAATGGTGACACTTTCCAAAAGAGTCTTAACAAAAAAATGAAACACCTGAGAGGTATTTCCAGCAGTATCCCTAAAAATTTTGTGGTTATGCTCTTTCCATAAAATCCAACTCAGATAGGGTAGAGTTTGATTCCATAATTCCATGAGCTAGGGATGAGAAAAGGTAGGATTTTAGCTAATAATGACTTCCTTAAGGTTAGAGTTACAGAGCCACTCAATACCAAAATTATATAGGATTATGCCCCAAAGTTCTTGGGTAAAATCATAGTGTATGAAAAGGTGAGAAACTATTTCCTCTTTTGAACAACACAAATAGCATCTGTTGACTAGGGTAAACCCTCTCTTCTGAAGGTTGTCTTGGATTAAGATTTTTTGAGTAGCAACCCACCAAAACATGTTGATTTTTGGTATAAGTTTATAGTTCCAAACTTTTTTCCATATCTCTTTAATTTGAGCCTCAAGAATCAGCAATTGATAAGCAGACTTGACAGAGAACCATCCATTCTTATCTAGCCACCAGTACTATTCATCTTCTTACATGAAGAGATAGATTCTGATCCGCTGAATCAACTATTGAATATCTAGAAATCTAGGGAAGAGCTCAGGCTGATGAGCACATCAATCCAATATATTTTCTATCTCCTTATGCCATTGTTATTGTCCATGTAATCTCTAACTTTATCTCCAAAGAACTGAGTAGCATTGTCAGCAATTTCTTCATAGTTTCCCTATGTGATAAGAGCCTTGTCCTTTACCCAAATGTCATTCCAAAATTTAATATGCTAGCCATTTCCCAATTTCCATCTAATTCCTTGCTTAAGAAGGCTTCTACTTTTTATCATTTTATTCCATATCACTGATCCCTGGGGTAACCCTACCTATTGAATATAGTTGGAACCATCAGTACTATGCATATATTTGGTATACATTATTTCCCCCCAATCATTATTTTTATGAATCAGGTTCATCTTGGTCTCTATTATTATGCATACCATGAATGATATATCCTACTCTATCTCCAAATTTTATTCCATTGGAAGATTTAGCATGTTCTAAAGTTTTAATAGGATCAGTTAGTTTAACCAATTGATGAGGGTTAGTAGAAGATATAAAAAATTTAATAGGAAGGGTTTTAGAAATGAATCAAGTTCTAAGTGGAGGATTATCTATAATATTTTTCCCTCATTGAATACAATGGTTTTATTTTGAATATGAAACTAATTTTGATGACCTAGATTAGCATTATAATTTATTTCAAAGGTTTTTTCATCTTATTCTTTAGATATAACTTCAACAATGTGATTTAAATAATAAGGTTTGTTATACCAATCAAAAATTACAAGGCTGAAACCAATATCAATTGATCTTCAACAATATCAAAATCATGTTAAATAGTAGGAGGGGGGCACTAATGGTCATGGAAAAGGAATATAAAATAAAAATAAAAAAATAATTTCTAAAACTTCTTAGTGGAGATATCAAATTTATTGACAATAAACAATGTCACATCAATGAATCAATATTTTCACCTAACACAAAGGTCAATATAGAATTAGACTAGTTTACTCATAGGGAATATATGGAGCAAATATTGATACTAAGATGTGCATATGTATTTTCTAATAGTTATAGAAGTAATTCAACACAATACATAATAAATTAAACATCATTTTATGTAGAAATCAATTTACTTCTTCAATAAATAAATTTAGAATCAGATAAAAGATACAATCTAACCTATCTAATAGATTGAAGCCTATGAGAGAGACAATATCTTCAATAAAACATCTTTGTTGTGTTATAATTAAATAATATATATTTATTTATTAGTCTCAATTCCATAATAAACTAAAACAAAAAAAGAGAGAGAAAACACATCAAACCAAAAGAGACAATATAAATGAAATAGATACCAACCAAAGGAAATAGAAACAAAGATTAACATAATATAATAGCTAAATAACTAAAAATAAATAAAACTAATAAATATAAGAACAAATAAATCCAACACTTAATCTAAGAAAATAAATATAAAATATCTAATACTAATAACTAAATGGATTAGTAAACTAATAAATAAAGAATTAAAAAATAATAATAAAAAGATAAGATTAATTAAAAAACAAAAATTACTAAATAAAGTAAGTAAAAGGAAAGTATAAAAATAAATTAAATAGTAAGATAATAAAAAATATAAAGATTACTTGAGAAATTATTTAAATAAATGACTAAACTAAGAAATTAGCAAGTAAAAATGAAATAAAATAATACTAAATAGAAAAATAAATATAAAATCTAAGAAAATAAAGAAAACTTGAAAAACTAAATAAATAAAGTGTGTGAAAATTTTAAAAATAATCAAGTTTGTATATTGAAAATGATATTTTAATTAAAAAAAATTAAATAAATTTGAATACAAATATATCATCAAAAAAATCACTATACAATTAATAGATTAATAATTTCTCACAAAATGTGATGTTTTCATCATTACTCAAGAAAAGTACAAGAAGTTTTGTGCATATGACTATATATCAGTAATCATCAATGCTACTAATACATGATAGTTTTAAGCTAATTAGTTATAAATAAATCATAAAGTCTAGATATACCTATGATATTCAAGATGACTACCTCACCATCAGAGAAGATATCATTTGGTATATATGCAAATGATTATTCAATATTAGAGATGCTTTCATGTAATAATAATGACATGAAAGTGTTGAAATTTTGAAGAGCTCTTAATACTTGTGTGTTTCTCCTTTTTTATGTGTCTTAATTCTCTTTATAAATAAATCTTCATTGAAGATAGTTATGGTTGAATTTAAAACTAACTTTAGTTAGTTATAGTTATAAATTCAATTAACTTTTAAAAGTAAATTAATTTATAGTTGGTCTCTTTATAAGTTATGAAGATTATAACTTAACTTTATGTTTATAACTTTAAAGTAAAGTTCATGAGATTAAATTAAATAATACATAACACCTTAATATTATCTAATGGATGGGGGCCCTTTCACTTGTTAACATAACTATAGAAACATTTACATGACCATGTGAATAAATAATCAACAAATATTTATCAAATGATCTAAAAATTAAATAATATCATAAATACAAAGTAATATAGCAAAGTCAAAGTAAACACATATGGTCAAATCTATATATATAGTCAAATATTCATCATGTTCCACTGCATAAACAAATTTAATTACTGAAAAACTAAACATGATCATAAAATTAATAAACAAAATTAACATCTACCATGTTTATAAAAACTAAAAATATTCTTAGAAATTACATCTAGATTACAATATCCACAGAAAAAACATTTGAACTAAAAGTATGAACAAAATAATAAGTTATCAACAAACATTATAACCAATAATCCAATCAAGATAAAAACACAATTAACACCAATAATCCAATAAAGATAAAAACACAATTAACTACAACTTATGATTATAAATCACTCTGATAAACTAGATCAATAAGAGGAGATCTCTTATTTATTTGGTACTTAGTGTGAACTAATGGCATGGTAGGTAACTCAAATAGATTTATTCTTCCACCATCATCATCAATTTAATTTTTTATCTTCATCATCACATGGGTCACTAGATTTTTGAACATAAGGATATTGACATGTTTATTCCTAGATAATGAAGTTTTAATATGTAAAAGTGTAGTAGGTCTAGGTATAATTTCCAAAGGTAGGTTTGAGTTACCAAGGTTAGGATTGAGTTTTGTAAAGAATTCATTATGGTTAAAATAATAGGTATACCAATAAATTGATTTTAGGTTATATCTAGTTAAGATTCACTTGACATACCTCATCCATATAGACAATATCATGAACTAGCTCATCGTTGGCCTCTATGTGAAATTTTTACACACAAGTTCAAGGATGAAGCTATAATATTATCAAGGATTTTGAAAAAATTTAGATCTTTTATATTAAAATGGATTGGAAAATGATTACCATGATAAATGGTCTAAATAAAGTGTTGGTAGACCTATGTCCCCTTAACGATCTTTAATGGTGACTACCTTATGAATGGCCTATCCTAGACTATTGTAAATTACCTCTTACCTAAACATTTTTTTAGAATTCTTAGAATCTAGTGTCCGCCCTAACATTTATAAATTTTAAATAAATTAAAATAATAATGATTTCTAAAACAATTTAATCATATAATACCATTTTCATGAAACATATTACATGCTTTAAAATAAAAATCAACTATATTAAACATTCTATTTCATCAAAATCAAATGTTTTACTATTCGTTCCAAAATTGCCAAATATACATAACTACAAGCTTTTTACTGTATTAATAATAATAAAAAATACCATTTCTATCAAAATTTTGAATGTTATTATCAATGACTATTCAACCAACTGAGAATAAATGCAAGAAACTTTTATAACCAAGTCCAAATTCTAACTAAATATGTAAAAGTGCCAATATAACTTATCATTTTTCATAATAATATCAAATAACTTGCATAATTTCTAAGATAAATAGAAAAAAAATATCTTTATTTCTAGCTAAGTTCAATATCTAATGAAATCAAAAGAATTAAATCTATGATTGATTCTATCAAACTCCCATCAAAACCTCATATAGGGAGACAAAATAGAATATTATAACAAAAAAACTAAAATCCCTTTCAACACTTTAACATTTTATTCCAAAATACTATGCTTATCCTTTCAATTTCATGTGAAGAACTTGTTTTACATTTTAAATTTGTTATTCATTGTAAAAATTTATAGAAAACATAGGGTTTTCACAAACATAGGCTTGAGAATAATCAATTTTAATATCAATGTCATACATAATCTAAAAATTTAACCAATAGTATTTAAAACCCAATATACACATGAAATAAACTATAGTTTCAAGAATTTTACTTGTAGAAAAGAATCATTTCACCATTATATTTCAAAAGGATTGATATCATAATGACAATGCATCATTTTAAATAAAATTAAATGCAAATATAAAATTTATGAAATGAAGTAAAATTGATTTCCTCATAAGTAAAACTTCAAATATATTCCAAATAACTATAATCACCATCATCTTTGTAATATTAAACTAACATGACATAAAATAATCACTGTTATGAAATTCAACATATATGCATTAAAATATTAACCAACTAGTAGAGGGTGTCAAAAAAACTGATAAAACCAATTATAAAAACAAAATAAGTTATAAAAATGATAAGATTAATCAAACTAAACTCATCTATAAATTTATATCATTCTTGAAAATTCAACATGGATTTATAGCTCCACAATCTAATGGCCCATAAATCAACTATCAAATATGCTTGGATTCCATTAAATAACACATAACTAACCCATTCAAAAAATATACAAATTTTCAACCTTAATAAAGAGCCATACCTTTTAAGATCCTAAAATATACAAAGAAGTAACATTCTAAGTGCAAATAATATTACTTAAAATAAGAAATATTACATCACATAAAAAACAAATTCTATTCCTCATGAAGGTATAAATTTATCCATGTAACAATCTCATCCAAAAATAAAAATGTCTCAACTAGATTACTCCAATATACTTTCAAATTTTTAATCTAAACTCATGCACAAAATTATGCTTCAGAGAAAACAATCCAATATATTTTCATGAAACATAATAATCTAGTATCAAATTTCATAGCCACAACTATTAACATACTTGACAATATTATTTTCATGATTTGATAGGGATTGAGGTAAACCTATTGACTTCCAAAACCTATTGAAATAAATCATAGAGTTTCCCTTATAGACAAATCTTAACAAGAATGAGCTCTAAGGATTAAACTAGCTACCTTATGGCATCTTGAGTTCATTCAATGTAGTTAGGGTGACATGGCCACCAAGTTGGTGGATGATATCACCACCAAACAAAAATACCAAGTCAACTACAATATTAAAAACCAAATCAACTTAGAAACATCACTAAACTTCCTACCACCTTATTCCAAACAAGACCACCAAATCGAGGTCATACTAATAATTAATTCCTCAAATCACAACATAACCAAGCCATCCCTTGGAATCCTAGGCCATTAATTAGAGAAAGATTTACAAGCATCTTAATATAGTATATATCAATATTAAAATTAATTATATTGACCTTAATTAAAAACTAATTCATCAATAAAATATCTTAACCAATTTTAAGTCTAAGTTCTCAATGTTAAAAATTCCAAACAACCAAATGAAATATAAATTACCAATGGTAACCACCAATCTAAAGGTAATGTTATTTTAGACATAGGTTTATTTCAAAACAACATATACCTCTATCACCATTTTACCAAGGTGAAAAAATATACCATACACAATGTAATGACTTAACCTCAACATTATTAGAAATAAACAAAATGAGTAATAGTGTACAATTTATATATTTAAATCATGTTGTGAAGTTTTATTTCAGAATAGTGACAAATATAATTATTGAAAAAATTGAAATTATGAGTTGTGACATGAATTTTTGAGTCACAAATTGAAAATAAAGTGTGAATGTGTGACATATCAAGAAAGCAATGTCAACGAAAAATATATTACATGTAAGAGGTGACAATGATATTAAAACCAAACATCATTAATTTTCAACTATATTTATCATACAAATCTAAAAATTTGTAGAAACTATCATGTCAACATTGTAATTTTGAATTCATGATAGATATCATTTTATGATAATTTGATTAAATACATGTTACTTACAATTATATAATAATGTTATGAATGTTTAAATCAACCAACATGACATTATATTATACATTAATCATATGCACTTAAAATAATTTCTAAATGAATGCAAACAAGTTGGCCTCTACTAGTAGTTTTAAGCTTTATGACTTAGGTCATCATATACAAGAATATAAAAAATCTAAAAATGGGGTGCTAAATTTTTATATTATAGACTACTAGATCTAAAGCCTCCATGGATAACATGGCACTTCATCAACCTATGAATGAATGTGATCCCTAGGCCTAGGGTATACATTATAATCTATTGTATTTTTTATGTATGTATGATGCATCAAGATATACTTATTTAGAGAAATGAAACATTTATATAGTGATATATTTTTTAACTCATTTTTTAATCTATATGTATGTAAATGATGTATGAATTATTTTATTTACATCATAAATTTATATTTAAATATCATGCTATGGGAATATATGATGTAATGTGATGCATGTTTCATTATTTTATAGTAATTAGGAGCAAAAGGCATGGTAAAAAGAATAAAAACTAAAAACTAAAAAATCCTAATTAGATTTTTAAAAAAACTCAACAAAAAAAATATAAAAATAAGATGAAAATGAAAACAAATCACACCATATAATATTATAAAGTGTGTAAAATATTGTAACAATAAAATATCCAATGTAAGAAATGCAAAAAATAATCAAACAAGGATATGAAAAATGATGGCATCCAATGTTAGACAAGTAAAGTAAACATAAATAAAACATAAATAAAGACACAAATGATTATAAACTACATCCAATGTAATATAATTAAAGTCAATGATTATAAACTAAATCAAACAAAGATATAAATGATTATAAAATAATCTAAAGACTCATATGAGTAAAAATTTAAATCAATGTTTATTCTAAAGTATGATGTAGGAAAACATAACCATCTAAAGACATGATTATGATGACTAGGATGGTATGGATTATAATTGTAATAGAAATTTGTGAGTAAGACCTAGTTGTATTTCATATGGTTTTACAATGCAACTCATAAACTCAAAAGCCAAATGGTGTTATAAATTATATTAAATTCAAATATGAAATGAATAGAAAGTGACATGATATGATAAAATTGATATCAATCAAGGGAATATCAGATAAGATATGATTAAATTGAAAGGATTCAATATTCCACAAAGGTGATTTAGATATTATTAGTCGAGACTATACATTCTAGTTGAGTGGGTATGGCTGATATCTATCAACATCAAGTACCTATGAAAACCCACCTATCAAGCACAAACATAGGATAATAAGTGAAGCATAGGCATCATCCCACAAAGGCTAGATACATACAAATTTAAAAGGATCCTACCTTCCAATAAAACTATCCCCCCCCCCCTCAAGACCCCTCACAAAGTTATGTCTAATGTTAATATTGGGTAATTTCATGAGAAATTAGGTGGCACCAAGAATGTAAAATTATATAAAATGATGAAATATGATCTCATAAAATAGTATACTATCCTAACACACCCTAAAGTACCTAAGATATATCATGAGGCCAATTTTAGACTTTATCCTTGAATAGAATAAGAGATGTAAAAAAAATATTATGTATTTTTTTGTTATTTAAATTTTTAGGTCTGATTCTCCTGATAACATTGTCACTTCGTATAATTTGTTTTTAAAACCTTTTATCTACTTTTTTCCTCCTCCGTTTAGATTTAGAAAATCCAAACATGGGTGACATAGATAGTTAAAACATGAGATATTATGCCTAATCACTAGAGAGGAGATTATAAAGACCATGGTGCCTAAAATACTCTTAGACTTGCCCCATGTGAAATTTTTAAATATTAAAATAGACCTAAGGGTACTTAAATTGAAAATATATTGGAAGAATAAGGATTATGAAATATCCACCCATGTAAAAATGGTGACACAATGACTAATATGATGCTAGATGACCACAAGGAGGGAGAAGTTTTCTTCAGAAGTGACTAAGCTATTTTATAAAAGGTGATAATCATGTCACTAGAGAAGTTACACAAACCTGCATAGGGACTATAAAATTGCTAACAAGAGAAGTCGTCCCAAAATAGGGGGATAGGAAATGAAACCAAAGAATCACAAAGAGACTAAGGAAAACTAAAAAATGGTAAAAAAATTAATGAAATAAATGTATAGGTGATACCTATGATCCACAAGGAAATAAATGATGACTGGAACATGATTAAAATTCTATAAAAAAAAATAAAGGTGATACTTAAGATATACAAGGAAAAAAATTCTGAATGCAAGGTAACATAAATGATATAAAGAAAACCTAAGGTGATACCTAAGATCCTTAATGAAATAATGGTCACCTATAAGGTGATAAAAATGCTATAAAAAAATTGAAGCTGAAGTTTAAGATCCATAAGGAAACCAAGTTCAACTGAAAAGTGCTTGTAAATTGATATAAATAAAAAATATGTGCTTAAAATTAAATTTTTGAAGTTATAAAATATCATGATATAAGAGTAAGTTATTTACAAAAATCATCACATATGCTAAAAATAATAATATGACATCCAACCATGTGATAAATTAAAGTAAATGATATGAAAATATTATATGTTCATAAGTACCACGAAATATATTAAAATACTTAATCTATAACATCTATTAAATCTTATCATAGTTTATACATATCTCTAATCATGATCTCTTATATACTTTCCATTAGTCATATTAGGATCTTTTGGTGTACAAGACATAAGAAAAAGGTTGGTGTGTTTGAAGGACGAGGTCATGAGGCCTCCTAATGAGAACTAATCAATTAAAGGAATATGTGGTGCCATGACAAACACATCCTCTAATATAAGATATTTATTTGGTCATATGGAGGGTGTTCCTCCTTCCTAGATGGACCATATGACAACAAATAGAAATTGTGATGAGGGTGGCATCATAAATTTTATGAAATTCTATTGGAGAGATATACAACTATGTTTGTGATGTGTATAAAATTAGTGCCAAAGACAATGCACTTCATTGTGTTTGGGGATATAATCTATTGTAATTTTTGGTAGAAACATGTTTAAGATATCAGGAATCTTAGTTAATTTAATAAGTTCATCAAGATACTACCTATGTGCTTGACAAAACGTCAAATAATGTGTACTATTTTCATGGAATAAAAAACCCTACATATGATTAGTATACTAAATTGGTACACTATCCATGGTGATATTTTGGTTTTTTTTTTTGTGTTGTACTAATAATCTCTAATAATATTTGTACTATTTAGTTGAAAGAATAGATACCTTGTGAAACTCATAATACAATTATTTGTCTTGGGTAGGGTGGTGTGGTACCACATCCAACTTGTTTAGAGAATCATAATGGGTTATATCTAAGACATCATCAAATAAATCATAAATATTAGATCATAGAATATTTGATTAAATAACATGGTTTTACCTTAGAATTCTATGATACACTTGACACTAGTGTTGTGAGTGATCATAGACTCTATGAAAACAAAACAATGGTTTTGACACTTCTTTGGGATAAAACCTTGATGTGAGATTTATAAGTGTCAACAGCATTTTAAGATGAAGTGAGCTTAAAGGACTAGAAAATATGGTTAACTAGTAGGGTCTAGTATTGGATCTCTCATGAATCATTCTATAAATATGATCAAAAGTAAAAAGAGTTATATGTGTAGTAGAATATATAATACAACCCATCTCAAAACTATGGATATCAATCGAAAGGGTAAAAAATGTCAAGAAAACTAGAAGGAGGATTAGAGTGAGTGATATCAATAGATATAATTTTGAAATAATATGTAGATTTTTTGAAAGAGAGTTATAAAGAGGAATGATATCAGATTATCTATGTATTCTTACCTCAGGTATAACCAAATAAGTATGGGTCATCAAGGGTGTAACCATCAACGTAGTCTAAAGTACTAAGATCAATGTTAAGGGATTCAACCACTTTATCAATATAGAATGTGTGGGAAGTTAGATTCTTAGGAATCACCATAAGAAATAGTCTCATCAATTAGATTCTTATGTGAGTGAGGTCACAACAATGGTGGTAAATGAGCTATGATATTAGAGAGGAGATCTAATTTTTGTCATCTTCAAACTAATCTCATTGAGTTCACCATCATCAAAATCTAATAAGTTAGGTGGGATATTTTCCAAAAGATATGGGTCACCCTATAACCTCTATGCAAGTTGATGGGATAATTATAGAATTAATTTTAATGAAAGGGAATGCTAGGATGAGTCTCAAGCATTGGTATTTTAAAGACACCAATTTCTTGAAATTTTTCTAAATTTTAAGGGTTAGGGTTAGTATCATATTCATTATTATAGATAATACCCTTATAAGTAAATTTGATGCATTGACATGAAGAAGAGGACATTTCAATCTATAATGAGTCCAAATACGACTATGAAAAATTATTTTATGATAAATGAAAGTTTAAAATCATAATCTTAATTCTAAGCATGATGGGTGATAGCATGCTAAGTATCCAAACACATATTTATGGAGGACTTGAACTCTAAACGTATCTTTGGAATGTGACTTGGGTAGTCTTAATATTACATTCTAGGTATCCTAAAGTTTTTTTGAATTCTAAGGAGGTGACACAAGTGCCACATTGATCAAGATTTGATTGATATGAATATGACCAATATGGACACCAATGAACAATGTATAATCATTCACACAAATTAATATTTTTTCAGGGATCATAGATTTAATATAAAAAATTAATTAGTGATATCTATTTATATTTTTATCAACCTATATATACATCTCTTAACTTGTTTTTAGAATAATATCCTTAGACCTATGAAAAGTAGCTTATGGCCACATAGGTGGTGGTCAAGGATTGTTCATGTCAAAAAAATAATGTATGACTATGTTTATATTATTTGGAGAAGTCATCATGAACTAAATAAATGTGATATAATAGGGTATATTAAAAATTTATTCTATGGCGTCCAATTCATCAAAACCACTATGAGATGGATAAGACAGTCAAAATGAAGTTTAAAACATATTAATAAAAGGAACTAACCCAAATATGGTTTTATTAAGAGTCAAAGTGTGTGGTCTTAACTCCTCAATTATAGTTGAGTTAATTTAAAACCAATGATATCATTCTGGATGATGTATTTACTTTCATAACGACATAAATAATAGACTATATTAGTCTGAATGACACACTAAAATTAGAATAAAGGGTATCAATAAATTTTGTTGGCATAGTCGATATAGTATAAAAATATCTGGTCAATGAAATATAATATATCATATTTGATGATACATGTGAACCTAATATTTACATGAATTACTATATCACATTGGTCAGTATACTTAGAATATATGTTGATGGATAAAAATATTACATTGGGATGGCTGATATAGTTATGAAGGAATGAAATGGAATTAATTTGGATGGTACATTTTTTAATCAATAAATATATAATATATTCATTGATATAGTTTTTTCTATCCAAAAATTTATTTATTTTAATAATTATTACATGGTTATAGCCATAAATAACTTGGCATTATAGTTGGATTATCTGAAATTACACAAGTTATAATTTTCCTAGATTCAATATTTGCAAAAATATTCTAAGGTTTATATTAAACTATTATAATAATAGGATAATTAATATGAGTATGATGAGTATAATCATAAATGTAAGATACTACATGTTTCATTTTTCTCATATTGGCTAGGTTTTCCTCATCATTCTAGTGATTAGGATTAACTATGGTGTCAAAAACATTGATAGCTAGTGGTTGAATTTTTTATGGTTTAGAAGTGGATTTGAGTAAATATTAATGTGAGTATTATCTTGATGAAGTGAATCATTATTTAATTTTTATTCATGAGCTTTATATACCTTATCATAAGCTTCATTTCATTATTTGATCATGGCTTCATGATCGAAGTTCATGCTAAGAAATAATTTCAAAGTAAGATGTTTAAGTTGTTTGAAAATCTCATGGGAGTGTCCCCAATTTTCATAGAACAAAAAATTATTTTTAGGGTCATACTAATTATCATTTAGACATGAAGTTTTAAATTCTCTAGGTTAAGGATTCATAATCTATTCTCTAACAATTATGGAAAATGGCTGATGAAATGGCTGATGAATTCACAACAATTAAATTTTGAGGGAAGAGGAGGAGGATAGAAGGAAATTATATTTATAGGTGGGGAAAGATTCACTTAATTAGATATTCCTATAAAAATAACATGGATGGTTATTTTGGAATCATTACTAACTAAGAAACCATAATTTGTAGCATTTTTGTTATTAAATTTCATAAGTATTTGAGATTTGATCTTAGGTTAGGAAGGCTAAAATTGTCTTATGAGGAAATATTTATGTGTAACTTGGTAGAGGAATTTATATCATTATCTTGTGGAGATATTACTAATTATTTATTAAATTATTGGATTAAGCAAGTTGGTAAAGAGGTGGATGTTGTTGTATTCCAACATGTTGTTTTCAACATTGTTAGTGAGATATTTCTAACACTTGATGAAGGCTTGGGAAGTTTCATTGTCTGCTTGATTTTAGTTGATAAAGTGGGACAAATTTTTTTTAAGGTAGATCAGTGGATTTAAAGTCCTAAAAAATTGTATTAACTACATCTTCCAAAATAGAGATGGAGTTGGAATTTAGTTAATTGTACCAATCTAAATCATCATTAGAGAAGGTTTTGCTGAGTATTTTGGTAGAGGAAAAGGTATTGTGTCTAATATATTATAAATAAAGGTTTTGAAAGGACTTAAAGTGAAAATAATAGTTCATGGATCCACTATATGCGATTGAAAGAGTGATTCCAGCTATGTCAATGTTTGAAACTTGAGGAGTGAATGGTTTCTTTTGGATATATTTGATGACTTTATTTCAAAATTATGGCTTTATAATGAGAGTAACATGAGATAATCTAGGTAGAAGGGGTTACATATATATTTTCCCTTCCTGCCCAAAGTTGTTGAGGGTGATTTTGCATTTACAATAGTTTGTTATAAATTTACATCATTTGAGCACTATTGATAGCTTTAATACTATCCATTTGTTTCATTACTTATAATATGATTTTATTAGGGTCAAGATTGTTTTGATTATAAGTGGAGGTTTGAGCACCTAGTTGAGATGCACCAGATGTGGCATTGACATTTGCATTTACATGGTAAATTTGGATAGGCCCAATAAAGAAGAGACATGACATGTTAGTTGAAATACTAGGCATTGTGGATAAAGAAGGAAATGAGGAAGATGAAGATTTATTTTCCTCAAGTCCTATAAAAATTTAGGAACATGGAAATGGGTAAATTCTATATGAGTTTTTATCAATAGATGATAGAAAACAACATGGTCATTTCCCCTATGTTTAGGATTGTCATGGAGATAAGTCATCATTTATTTTTTATAAAAAATGTCATATTATTATTTGATCTCATGGTATTTAAGTAGGTGATATTTTATAGGGGTATTAAGATTGATAAATGGTTGTGTTAAATGGTCATGTTGGAATTTTGTCTCGAGTCATGGTAAATTATAAGACATGCATATTTTTTGAGACTTTAAGGGGATTGTGTAGTTCCATTGCATTATTGTTGTTGTAAAATCCTTAGAATTAGTGGTGGGATTTATATTGGAATTGGTAAAAAAATTATTCCATATTGGAAGAGAAACTTTAACTATACCAAGTTAGCCGACATAATTAGTTACATATAAATGCTAAAAACTAACTGTATTGGTTAGGCTAATACACTTGGGAATGAAAATTGGAGACAACTAGTTGTATTGTGTTGGATTGTACATTATGGTCACATAAAATAATTGTATAAGTATTATTGATATAGTTGGTAGTAATATGGTCAAATTAGAATGTATTGGGCTAGCCAATACAATCAAGTAGATACACAAAATTTTATATGATTGGATGATGTAGTTGGAAAAATAAAAAATTATATCAGAATAGTTAATGTAGTTATCACACATCATAAAATAACATCAATATAGCCAATACATTCTATAAGACAATCAATCTACAAATTTAACTGACTATTTGTAAAATCAAGACATGGAGATAAAGTAGACAAGGGCGTGTCTGTCTTGTAGACTCTGAGATATATTGATACTTTTCATAAATAGTGATCATGTACACAAATTAACTAACCATGAAGGATACCACCATTAACATGGCCATACAATCCCATATCTAAGGTACAATGAGATTAAATTCCCAAGTTTAACTATTTATTAGTGCACTACAAAATCAAATGGCTGAAAGGGTACCTAATGGACGAAAATAAAATGATAGGATTTTTTGATATACCATGAGGTACATGGAAACTAATGTATCTAAATATTTATGTACAAAGGCTTGAGTTTTAGGGAATTACCCCTCACACCACATCAAGGGTAAAAAGTATGATTGTTAGGCTTGAAATGACAACTCTTATGAGATTAAAACTTTTAGAACATAGTTTATAAGAAAACAAAAAAAAGATTGAAAATGTTAGATGCCAAAAGATATTATTTTAACATGTAATGAATAAATAATAAAACATAATAGTATTGAGCTTGGCATTATAGTTAAAAAATAAACTAATCAAACATAACTTTTTTAGGTTCTCCAATATAGTCGGAAGCATGTAAATAATTGTATTGAGTTGGTTGATATAGTTTGAACAAACATATAGTGGTATCAAAATATTCTATACAGTTGGTATATGGGAAATAAATGGTATTAGGTTGGGTGAAATGGTTTCTAAAATTATTGAATGGTAACATGATTGTTGGTACAATTAGAATGAGGGATATATGATGTTTTGTAAGATGCTTGTAATATGATATAAGAAAAAAATGAAACTAATTAAACCAAAGGATGGGTTATATTCATGTTAGGTTTAACATAATACATGGGTTAGGATGACTTACAACCATCCTCATTCTCTCAATAGACTAGGACTTTAATAAGGTCAATCTAATAAAGCATATGTATACTTGGATGACCAATTAGGGACCAATGATATTCATAGATATAGAATTGGGGTTATTAAAAATGAAATGCCAAGAAGAAATGGGTTTCAAATCATAATTATATGACATAAAGATATAACTTTCATTATACCTCAACAAAGGTAAATGATTGTAACTATGTTTATAAATATGAAAGTAAAGTAAATGGTTATAAAGGGTAAAAGTAAAATAAATGATGGGTAAAATATTTTAAAGAATGTAAAGTGCAATGGTTAACCAAATAGGGATCTACAAAACCTAAGGTGATAAATGGAAAATATAAGGAAGCATATATATATATATATATATATATATATATATATATATATATATATATATATACACACACACACACACACACACACTAAATTATTTGTTATATGGAATATCCTAAACAAGTATACACACATACATACATAAATTACTAAACAACATCTAATATACTAAGCAAGCAAAGGAAATAGTATAGGGATAGAAATACTTACCTTGGGGTGAACTTAATGATGCTTAAATCTCCCCCTTAACTCAAGTGTATTTTTGTAATATTTGTTGTATGTTCAATACCTCAAATGGTTGGATGAATACATTTATATCCTTAGTTAATAACTCCCATTGACCCTCCTATTGAGTTTCAATTAAACCACAAGGCAAGACCTCTAAGATAAGGTTATAATATATATATATATATATATATATATATATATATATATATATATGTATGTATATATTATTAATTAAATATCACCCCAACATATATTATTCAAATACATAAAACAAACTATAAAGTCGAGGCTGATGGTATCATATAGGTTTATGTAGTTGGAAGATGTTAGTTGGCACAATATGGTATTGGCCAAGCTGATATAGTACAAATGATAGAAAACACACTTAAAATTATATCAAGTAGGAAAATACAATAAAATAAGGATAAATTCTAAAATATATGGTATTTTCAAGCTAATGTTGTAGGATATAATAAAGCTAGTGAATCTAGATATGAAGTAGATAAAAGGAAAAGATAAATAGAGACTTGGAGGATGTAATAATTTTACTAGTGATGGTGTAATAAGATATAATTCCAACATATCTTGAAAAGTACCAAAACACAATCTAAATGATATTGATGCATCAACAAGTCATTATAATAAAAAGCATCAATAAATTATAAAATTTAAAATATTATGTGTATATACTTTATACCTAATTTATACATATATATAGACAAGACACTTATATGAATTGCATTACTTTGGTACACATATTCCTTGAGTGACATAAATTAATATAATGACAAACCCTCCACATGTTCACATGATTATACATCATGTTATCTTTATAAATTACATAATACAATAAAATCTTATTTTGAGATGAGTGACTTATAATACACATCCCTCATCTCAAAAGGGGAGAATTATAGTGGACTTGTCATAGGTACATAACCCTCCATGAGCATAAAATAATATTAGAGTAAAAGTTTTAGAGATTCAAAATGTTTGAGATATCATATGGTTAAGTCACATGACAATTATTAGAGCATCATTACAAATTATGAGGTAATATGATATGGATATGAAATCAATATATATAAACCTCAATACATATTCATACACAATTATGTGCATATCATGAGCATATATGTACATAGTTTATAATAACATGAATTAGAGTTTACTACATACATATACATTTGAGATATATACTATAAGTGGTATTTAATACTTGATAATGAAAAGTTTGGCACATGTTTACCCCACATTTCTTATGCACAAAAATATGGTCATATTCCATAATTACCTCACACTTACATGTTACCCTATGAGTTAACTTTATATTATGTTTTTACACACCTAAAATGACCTTAATATCTATTTCAAACCTATTTAATATCCTACATAGACTTTTCTAGATCTTCAATTTAGTTCACCCGTATATAAGTCACTTTTGTATGTAACACTAATCGATACTAACTTGATATGGGTAGTAAAAACCCTTTCCTAAAAAAATTAATTTCTAAACTCATAACTTTCTTTAGGATCTTCCCATTTTAATACTATGTTTATGGCATGATAAATTACCAAATTGGAATCATGCATATACAAATAAAGATTTTATTTGAAAGAGACTTGACACTTATCTAGTACACATTTATACACTATTGAACATTGAGAGAATATGTCATCTTCTTCAAAATTTGAAAATCAATCACTTAGATTAGTCATAAAGCATGTTTGTATCATACGAAATCCAAGTGAAACCAATCATTATAAAGTATCAAATCCAATTCATTAGCTAAATACATATAAAGAAGGAGCATGATTGCATAATTACACTAAGTGGTAGAACTAAATCTAAATTAGTTTCCCTCCTTGATATATTATATACATATGAAAATATCAATCATAAAACATGGGTAATTAGGGTTGGGTTAACCTATTAGACTTTCCATAGTTTTAAGATTTTCTATCCCTCAAAAGTAAACCTAAGATTTCAAGGTGAATGAGGCTAACTTTTAGAGTTGCACACATTATTAGGGTTCAACATCATGCATACATAGATTTTAGAGATAGTTAATGGTGAATGTATGGTCAGAGTCCTTAATTTATTCATATGTTAGTATCATTAAGAATAAGTTATTATCAACAATTGAATCACCGAAATAGATAAAATTGACATTGGGCTTATAGAAATATAGTTCCTAATATAAATGAATCACATGCCTACTTTAGTTTAATTTTCAATTATATAATACATTCATAGTTATATATTCAACTTAAAAATCTAAATACTCATCCCCTTATTGTACTTATTTTATGTAACCTATGCCACTTTTCAAATCATTGTAGTTAGTTTTAGTATTCTACATTCAAATGTATTCTTAAATACCATATATTAATATCTAAATTATTCTATTAGTTTATATCCTATTAATTTTTTTTAAACCAAATTAGTATAAAACACTATAAAATATATATTAGTATAATTTAAGGTCTTTTTTATTCATCAGATGTTACAACCTTAACATTATTTTGAATTTATTCTTTAGTTACATGTAGCAATCCAATAAGCATGTGTAAATTTATTTTAATATATTGAACTAATTCCCTTCAATATATAATATCAAATATATTACAAAAACTAGGATAATAGTTTATATTATTAACATCACATCAATTCTATTTTACATTACGAGTTATGTTGAGAGGAGAGAATAAAAAACTAGATTTAAAACCCTCAAAAAAATCTAAAACCCTATTAGGGTAAAATTAAACACTAAGGGAACATAAGGTTTTACATAATATAAATAATGATCTTATTGACATATATGTTTTATATTATTATTTATCTAACATTCTAAACAATTTAAAACCATTTATAATTTATATTTCATATGACATGTCTAAATTATGCATATTTAAATGTAAAAAGTATATAGATATTAATTAATTACTATTAATATTTATTGAAATGACGAAGATGATAGGGAATTTACCTTTTTTTTAATTTTTATAGTTTGTGCATATTTACATTCATAAAAAAATCCTTGAAATAGATATGTGGTCACTTAACTTTAGTTAATGAATGTTAGAATATACTTGGATGGATATGGTAATGCTTAGATTCTTGTGACTACAAAATATGCCCATTATATACCAAAACTATTATATACCTTTTTTTTGGTCTATTTTTTTCAAAAAATAATGTGATTACTTATTAAAATGTTTCTTATACTATTTTAGGGGTTGGTTTCTACATAGATTAATAATTTTTTTATTTCACCTCAAAACCCTAACTTCACATTCAACACTTGGCTTGGCCTATAAAAATGGGTTCAAAATATGGGTTTGAAAACCAAAATGATGCATCCATGGTTATTTATCTCAATTAAAACATTTCTTTGACCACACACCCCTTAAAAATGCATGAAACACACTTAAATATTTGATAGTTTTTAGTAAGGAAATTAAACATGCACAATGATAACAATGATGCCACAACATCACAATGATATGAATAAATAAGGCTTTTTTAACATATAATAATTGAATAATGAAAAGACATGTATGTAATAATAAAATTGTGTAGAATATACCTTCGGAAAATTTTCTAAATTTCCAAATTTATTTTTGTTGATGAAAGAATACACGTGAACGTAGATGCTCATATGTCATACATCTAGGGTATCAAAAGAAACAAGATCTCCTAATCATGAACCTTACAATATATTTAATAATATTATTAATTATTTTTTATCTTATGATGTGATAATACATGTCTCATATTTTGTTCCTTAGCCTTTCCAGTTTACCAAATATTCAACACATTCATATTTGCATCTATTTTTTCCAATGTGCATGTCAATCATCTACTCTAATTCATCACACTCATTTTTAGGCTTATTATATCTCCAATTTGATTATTTATAATATGTACTTTCATTTTCACTACTTTGCCTTGCATAATAGGTATTAGAAATAGCCACATTGAAAGATAAGAAAAATGTTTATTCCTTTGGTTAACTCCATCTCATACAAATTATTCAAAAATTTATGCATGCCCCAATATTTTTCCATTTCAACTTATCATAGGTTCCTTTTGTAAATATGTATTTATTTAAGTGTGCTAATACCAAGTCTCCAACATAAAATTATACTTCTCATATCTTCACATGAACTTGTTGTTTGTATGGTGTACTAATTTTCTCGAAATATTCATGCACTTGATTATGCACTTCTCATATATTCTCTATAAAATCCTTTTATTCAAAAATTTTTATTGGCTCAATTTTTTTGTCACAATTCCAAAACTGATCTCAAACCCAACCTATACTAAACCTAAATTGTGTCTTCATTTTAATCTTAATCAACAAATTATTATAGGAAAATTTATCAAGTGCCAGAATATTATTGCATGGTGATAGATTAAATTCAATTAAAAAAGTCATAACAATACCCAAAATATATTTACTCCCTCTATGTATTTATATGTTTTAAGATGCCTTGATAAATAATTTTAAATTAATTGTTTGAATATTTCCATAACATTTTCTATATAAATTCCAAACAAATATCAAATCTCTCTTTAAAAATATATTGCATGGAAAACTATGGATCTTTACAATATCCTAAAAAAAATATTAAAAATATCAAATCTCTCTCTAAAAATATATTGTATGGAAAACTATGGATCTTTAAAATATCCTAAGAAAATATAGAAATGTTTGTCACATATGTAATCTTTTGGGATGCCACAAAATGTGCCATATTATAAAAATATCCATAATAATAAATATGAAATCATTTCCTTTGTATTTTCTATGACAAAAGATAGAAAAATCCATATTTATATCCTCCCATGTTTAAGCTTTTATAATAAAAGGTTGATATAACCATGAATTTTAACTCCTTACTTTTTATAGTTATAAAACTCTACACTCTTAAACATATTGCACATATATATACTCATTCATGAAAAAAAATTGTACCACTCGAGATAATTATTTTATCATAACCAAAATGATTTGTCAAACCTCCACTATGATTTTATTTGATTAAAATTTCACACATTTAACTAATCAATATACAAAATGGCAATCATCAAAACAAAAATACACATTGAATGAAATATATGCTTTTCATGATTTCTAAAAATATTCATAATTTTCATAGATTTCCTTCATAACATAAAATACTTTGAATTCCACTCTTAATTAATTTAATAAAATAACTTCATATCTTAATGCATCAACAACTCTTTTTTATTATGCAATCATATGTTTCAACAAAATTGAATAACTCTGTAAGAATTCAACCCACTTCATATGTACTTGAATTAATTTAGTCTAACTATTAATAACATTTAGTGCTTAATGTTTTATATACAATAAAAACTCATTAGGTCACAAATAATGTCTCCATTTATTGAGATCTTGCATAATTACATATAATGATTGATCATATATTGAATATTTATACTTAACATAATTATAATTATCACTAAAATATGTCATAGGTATTCCTTGTTGACTCACTACCACTCCTATTACCATTTCACTTGCTTAACAATCTACTTTAGATACCTTACAAAAATTTGGATTACCAATACTAGATACTCTATTATCTTCTTATTTAATTATTGAAAACTATGTTATACTTCCATTATCAACATAAAATTTATTTTATCCTTGTGCACCACATCAATTATCACTTTGCATGCCCCACTCAAATCCTTAATGAATTTCCTATAAAAACTCACCAATCCATGAAAACTACATACCTCAAATGTACTCTATGGTGATGTCCAATCTAATGTAGCCCACACCTTTTAAGGATCCATATTTATAAATCACAAAACCTAAGTATAAAAATTAATTCCTCATTAATTTTCATTTCTTAAAATTAATGAGTAGTTTTTCATATGATAACTTCTGTATCACTTTACACAAATGTCATAAGTTTTATTCATATATTATACTTAAAATCAATATTCCATCAAGGTACACAATCATGCATTTGCCCAAAATGGATTAATATCTTCATCCATCAATCTCATCAATTTAATTGGTGTGCTAATTAACTAAAATGGCATAACCAAAAAACCACTCGTATAAATATTATTATTTTCAATGTTGTTTCCCATTCATCACCTTCCTTATTTGAATGTAGTGATTTCCAATCTTCAATGAATTTTTTTTGAAGTGTCTCACTTTACTTAATCAATCCATAAAATCATCCATACCCAATAATTGAAATATATAATTTATGTTTCTCTTATCAATGGTTCTATTATCATTGCACATTATCCATATCAAATTTTATCAGGCACTAAAATTATTGGTACTTAACATGGGCTCAAATTTTATTTTATTAACCCTTTATCAAATGTCTCTTGAACTTAACTTTACACCTATGCATTATATTTTAAATTTAATCTATGTGTTTATTTTTCAATAAATTCTAATCTCAAGTAAAATATATGTGATGACTTATATTTCATTAACAATACTATTATGCATCAAATTTGCACCTTAAAGGAGGTTTGCTCTGGCCTCCTTCAATTTGATGTAACATGGAAACATCTTTCAAGTTGTGGGTGACCTATGGGAGAAATGAGTCTCTATATTGAAGGGCTAGCTCCCTTGCACCACAACTACATGAGTATATTTATTTTGAAAGAAAAGGGATATAAGATATTAAAAATAGACGAACAGAGGCTATGCACCAAGATTAACTCTAAAAAAACTACCATGAACTTGTGCTATGAAAGGTGATTCACAAAACTGATCTCAACACCCAAAGTTTCTCTAACATAAGTGTTTCAACATGGAGGTAAGATGAAATGCATTTCTCAAGGTGGATGAATAAAATTTATGATTATAGACACTATTACCATTACTTACACTTAATGACATACAATAACAACTAACTACACTTCATGTGACCTGTTAGAGGTCATACTACTTGCACAAAACATGAAAGAGTAAGATGAAAATAAGGAGAGATGACTATCACTTGCCATTCAACTATGAAATAATTCACACACTTAGACAAGAATATGAGAAATCAAAACCAATTTGAAATATTTTATTCAAATGCAAAATTAGTACTCAAAATATTAGGGCTTCTTCATAATAGATATGGATAATTAACAAAGCTAAAAGTGGTTACTTATATAGAGAATTATGGAGAGAGAGAGAGAGAGAGAGAGAGAGAGAGAGAGAGAGAGAGAGAGAGAGAGAGAGAGAGAGAGAGAGAGAGAGAGTAGGGGATTGACAAGTGTAATAATGAGTTAAAATAAGAAATTAGATATATAATAATCCTAAATAGACTTACAAATCCATTTTTCTCATTCCTAAATATTTTCCAACCCTCCAAGTGGCATAGGAGTTAAAAATTATCTTGACACTTTGACTAGCATCTTGAAAACTACCCTTCTTTGCATAAGAAGAGTGAAAAATGGACTTATAAATCATAAATTTACTAGTAATGACTTAAAAAAATTCATTGTACACCTATCATGACGTAATAAACTTATTTGATCTGACATTTCATCATTCATATGCATAGGTGTCTTAAAACTCCTCATTTCTCACACCTAGCTTGGTCTAAGTAGCTCAAAACTCAAGTTCATATTATCTAAGTCACTATATCCCTATGTCTTATACTAAAATATATTTTTAGACCTAAAAAAATCCATTTTGGTTCTTGGAAAAACACCTAAGACTCTATTTTTCTCCTCAAGCTCTCATTAGGCCTATTTTCCTTGCAGCCCTAAAAAGCTATAAAACCTCCTTGTGTAGGATAATTTATGGAGGTTAATTAAAAATTGAATGAATATTTAGGACCCAGTATGTCCTCATAGCTTCATGTCAAATTGCATATTTAGATTCTGATTGTAAGTCCATTTTATCTTCCTTTCTCTCTCCTCAATTAGGCATCCCTACTTAGAACCCTATTTTCCTACTATATACCTCCCCCAAACTTGTTAAATAAATAAAAATAGTGTTATTAACTTTACCTAGGATATCACAAACCTCCATATCAGTTTTGAGTCCTTGAGACCCTATGGAAGTGTGAGAACCATGAAATGACCTTCCCACTTAGTCTCATCTTAGCTCTATTTGAGATTACCTTAAAAAATGAGCTTTGTTTGAACACTTCCAAAATATCATGTGCATATTTTTTGGATTTCATAGGTGTAACACATCCCAAATTTCCTCATACAATGGTTGTAATGTTTATATTTTCTCTAAACCCCTATAAAACACTAAGAAACATGAAAAATAGGCATTTATTATAGTATGTATAATTAAAAGTACAAAAAAAATCATGTTGATAAACTAATTGGAGTCCAAAAAAACATCCAAGAGTTTTTAAGATCAAATTATTTCATTACAAGTGCTTTAGAAGCCCATTTATCTTGACTAGTCACTATGAGCGTTTTGGGAGAGTTTTAGGCATGTTTCATTATTAAGGATTGTTCATAAATAATATATCCTCTTTATATCTCTTAATGACACAATATTATTTTTAGGTGACCCCTCCCTCACCTCCAAAGACCATTTTTTCCCATTTAAATCCTCATGAAAGTTATGAGTGTGAGAGGGTGTTCCTCAGGTTATAGTAAACCATTTGAGAGGGGTCTAGGCTCTTAGCCTTATTCATGAAGGTTAGAGATTCAATCCAACTATTGATTATTATATAATGGAGTCTATAAACCATGATATCTCCTTATAAAACCACTCTTATCTATGCATAGGGTCAATGTTACAACAAGATGAATACAACCTGCCTTTGAAATGCAGTTTTGCATGAAGGGAGTTTGAAGAAGGTCTTAAGAGGTCAAATTGAATTTTCTTGATTTTTATGTTCATGGATGATCTTGAAGGGTCTTCAATATAATATTAAACTTATAAACACATTCCAAACCTTCATACCCCTCTCACCAGCTATTATTAGCAGAATAGTGGCAAGAATATAATAACCAAAGACTTATAAGCAAACTCAAATGAATAACCAAATTTTCAAGTAAACTATTAATGATGGGAAATAAAAAAGACAAATAAATGATACCCAAATGATATATTTTTCATTCCCTAAAAATGGTCTGCTTTCTAATTTACCATACAAATGCTTATAAATTCTTCCATATGACTCTTCAGTTTCCTCAAATGACTCTTCCTATCCAAAGACTATTTCACTTCTTTTTGACACCTATTTTCTCATTTTTTATTACAAATAATGGAAAATAATATTAGATTACATTTCCCTTTACCTCTAATAAAAATCACCTCAAATTGAAATGTGTCTCATCTTGAGACACGAAACTCCTACTAACATTCCCCCAACTTAAAATGTACCTCGTACTGAGACAAAAAGGCTCTAAACATTTCAAGTTTTTACAACTGCAATCCATTATAAATATATTTGAGAACCTACACAATGCCTATTCCTACTCTCCATGGCCTCACATGCCAGATCTCATCCACTTCTACAACTCTAACTTCAAATATATTTATAATTTTTCAAAACTTATAAACACTCTATTTTAATTGAACCTTTTACAATATATATCATGTATTAAGAGTAAACATAGAAATATAAAGAAGAACCCAAGTCCAAAAGAAACTATTTTAAATATCTTATCACGGCCTAGATCCCATGTTTTATACCAAATGCATAAGAGGATATTTTATTCCACCCATATGGAGCCATTTTTTTTCAAATGAAGATTTTCACGTCCTAAGAAATAGGTTTCAAACATGTTCTACCCCCTAAGGTCTATCCGCTAGTTTTATCAACACCATTTGCAATAATTCATAATGTCCTTGTAATTATAGTCAATGGTAGGTATCCTATACCTAGTAAGTTACTCCATCATAGTATTTGTAACATATTCCTCTTTAAAGCATCACCATGAGAGATTCAAAACACTAGAATAATTATCAAATTGGAAATCTCTTAACTCACCAAAATCTAAGTGCATATGTTTCTCATCCTCATTAGATCATGCCAAATAAACACATAACCATTTTCTTTAAACATAGTACACATACGTAGAGAAGGACCTTATACCATACATAAAAATTCAATGCATTACCTACATCACTTCTTTAACTGTGTCGATAAAAAGGTATAAGCTATCAAACCTTATAACATTTTTATAATTGTATTCAAATAAAAATCCAACTTGAACTTGCAATGAACAATTGAAAAAATACCATATGAAATCCTTTGATCTATTGATAAAAATACCTATAAAGTGACTTGAAGTTCATTTAAAGTTATTTAACAATTTGTATCATATTGGAATTACACCACATGATGTGAGGACATTATTTCAAACCTCTCAAATGACTTGTCAATAAAACTTCACATGAATCCCCATAAGTACCAGCAATCAATCTAATGCCAATTGAACCAACTTAATCTATGTGAGATGGGCATGCTTAGTGAACAAACTAAGAATAATGGAAAACAAGGCCAGATTTGGACATGTACTGCACACAAATGATCACCCAATATAATATGTTTCTCCTTTTCTCAAACCCCTGCTCATTGGAGATTTGGATTCAAACAATAGCCATACCATTATTAGTAGTAGAATAGTGGCAAGAATATAATAACCAGAGACTTATAAGAAAACTCAAATGAATAACCAAATTTTCATGTAAACTATTAATGATGGAAATAAAAAATAAAAATAAATGAGACCCAAATGATATATTTCTCATTTACTCAAAATGTCTTGCTTTTCAATTTTCCGTACAAATGCTTATAAAAGCTTCCACATGACTCTTCAATTTTCTCAATGACAGTTCCTTTCTAAAGACAATTTGACTCATTTTTGACACCTATTTTCTCCTTTTTATTATAAATAATGGAAAATAATATTAAATTATATTTTCTTGTAGCTTTACTAATACCAATCTTCTTCTCTCATGACTTCACTTGGGTCTGCATATATGTGAGAATTAAGCTCATTTGGCTTGAACAAAACTCATCAACATTCCATATTATGTCAATGGGTATGAGGTATTTATGGAGATCACTTTATCACCATTAAATATATTAAAGAGGTCTAACTTCCCTAGACTTTCTCTTTTCATGTTAGGTAGATGACCCTCACTCGACCAGTCAAGCAAGCCTGTTTGTGAGCTTAATCTCATTAGGCTTAGAACAAAGCCCTAAAATTCTTCTGATACTTGTTATTAGATTTGAGGATTAGATGATATGTTTATGAAACCATGAAATAATTTTCAAATGTCTTTCATTTCTTCATACCTCTTCACAGATATTTCCCTTCTCAAATCAAGCAAACCCCTCATGAACAATAGGTAGATATGTAGGTTGTTATCTGACGATGTATAGGGGTTCAAAACTCAAATATGACTTGATTTAATTTTCATTTAAACATATTTAATTTTTGTATTCAAACAACATTATGACTTTTTTTTTCAAATAGAGATAAACCTTAGTGTCTTTGATACACATTTTATTCCTTATTCTAGCTTGAAACCAGCTTGTCCTGACTTGTAACTTGTAGGTATCTTTAGGATGATTTTATTGAATTATTCATTAGGTCTTCACCTTCATACAAATAACCCTATCAGAGACTCTTGTATTTGTTTTTGATAACCCAAATTAGGATCATAGTTATTTTCATACACCTCTGCTCCATCAAGCTTAAGACTAGTTGTTTCATTAGCAACCCGTAGGTGCTAGTGGGTTGTATATATGGGGTTTTGAGATGTTGATATGATAATATACTCTAAACCTTCTCTCTCTAATAATTTGACTTAAAATACACTATTTTATTTTTTTCATCTTGTTCTCAATGCCCCAAATCAATCACTATGTACTAGATCTTCTCTTCAATCCCAGTTGTAGGTGTAGATTATGAGAAGCATTTTACATGAAATTTTTAAAGCTAGTATTGCACTCTATTAAGATACTCTAAGAGAGTTAAAACATAAAAAAAAATTATTTAATTTTACTAAAAGTTATTCCAACCCATTTTATGGTATTTTAAAACCACTTCTCACTTGTTTTTATGTACACAATTGTAGGTAGTCTCTTAGGATTATGAACTTAGTCCCTTGACTTGCAAGTGGCCTAGTTTCTCTCAAATGGTCTGTGTCACTTTTTTCCTAAAATGTATGGATTTAACATTTTTTTAATTTCTTATTTATAAAATAGTAAACCTAAGTCGACAATGAGGACCTATATGCCCTTTATTTGCTTGCATAGGCTACTTAAAGAGCACTTCTTGACTTTGTAGACATTTCAATGCTTTTCCACTACCAATCATTGTTCCACTTATTTATCACTCCTTCAATGGCTTAAAAAAGCTTATGAATAATCATTTCATCTTCTACAACTTACCTATCCAGTTTGTACAAACTTTTACACATAGTCAATCCATGGTAAGGTTCATGTTTAGTCTTAGAGTCTCTCATGAGTCTATTCATGCCTTAAGAAGTATATATAGATTTATGCAAGAATTTAGCAGTAAAATTCATCTCTATCCATGTTTTATGATTTATGACCCAACATTATGGAATCTTCAACCTACCTCTATAGTCCATGCAAGCCTGTATATGGAAGAAACACTTATGACTATCATTGGAGGGTGTAATTGGACTAATAACTTCATTTTCTCATACTTCCAATGGTATAATGTTGTGTTAGAACCTTATTATATGATATATCATTGATATCTAAGCCAAATTTGGTAATCAATCCTATAGATGACTTCATAACATAGACCATGTATCCAAAGAGTATAACACTTAAATAATGAATATAAAAACCCCATTTTATGGGAGAGCACATAATTATTATGAATTTGAGGGATCTTACATTAATGGTGAATCATTTGGAACCTCTAAAGATGGAAAATATCTCAAGAAAACCAAAACTTGAACCATGATTGACTTAAATACCCTATATATTAAGACACTTTTCCTCCTATTGATTAAAATTCATGAATATGAGCCATATAATGAAACTAATGTGAAAGTTATTTATTTGACCTCTAAATACAACCCTCAAAATCATTTTTCTCCATCGAATTTTGGAATGGAGAAAGAGATGCAACACCAAACCCTGTTTGGATGGATAAGTCATAGTGGCATATCACTGTTAGCAATTTTTAGTAAAGGAGAGGCCATGAATAAGAAAAAAATACAATAATTTCAATATTACTATGACCCTAACAATGTCCAAAGTTTTAGCTCCTAACTCTCTCTCTCCCCCTGGCCATACCATTCACTTCAAATTTGCCTTTCTGAGCTTGTGAAGGTAGTGATGGAGGAGAGACAATGCCTAAATCATCTATTCGACTTGAAATTTTGTCAAAATCTAGAAAATTATTTGAGGGATCCCAAGGGACATTTTGAAACTATTTCCAACTGACATATGACCTTGCAATGCCATACAAGTTCCCAAAAGTGCTTGTAAGGTGTCATTGTATTTAATTTAGGTATTGAACTACATATGTTTTTAGTCTTTGACCATACCTAAACATTCTCTAACCCATTCATTACATCAAGTATGTTATAAGTCTTCTTTAAATGTTTGGGTTTGAATATGGTACATGCAACTCCTCCAAATGGGCCAAAAGGTGGCCAAATTATCATTTTAGCACATAAGGACCAAATAAAAGGTTAATGCATGATATTATGACCTCAATGACACCTAAATAACCTTTTTTAATGAAGTTAAAACATACCAAACCTTTGACTATGTTTGACAACATCAATACCTTGTAATTGACCTCTAGCAATAGACAAGTTCACATAAGACCAAACTTTGGAGAAGGCTAGATAAGGAGAAATATGACCATATGAAACTCTTTAGGACCATTTAATACCATGACAGGACCATATACAAGTTTTTGAAAACCCTATGAAGTTTCAACCTAGAGGAAGTGACCAATTTTGACTTGAGGTCAAAATTTGGTCAACAAACACTTCATCTCATATATCATTAGACATAATTTTGTCAAACTCATTATGTATCTCTTTTGCTTCACACAAAATTATATGTGTTATTATTACTGAAATCACCTCTTGTAAAAGATTTTAAATATATTCATAACATTTATTCTAATCTTTCACCTATTTAATGATTTTTCTCCCAAAATCATTAACACCTTTGAAAACTTATCTACCTCTTCATATATATCCTTCAATAGAATTATTGTATGTCTTAATCCATATTTTCAAAATGTTTATGTATTTTTAGGACCCTCACACTACATCTTGTGGTATAACTACCAAGGAATTTCAATAAAGATATGAAAAATACACATAGGTATAATTTCATATAATACCTCATCTTTGTGTGATCCAATATAAAAAAATACTAGACATTATTCATTTAATAGAAATTGATTTTTCTTCAACAACCACAAAACCATTTATAGATTTAGATGCATAATCCTTTTCAAACATACTTTGTTTACAATTTATGGTGTGCTAATATTATCTATTCTACCACTATTAATAATAAATTTATAGCACTTGCTTCCTAAATTACAAATGGTTATGAACAAATTATTTATCTACGTAGGACTATTATCTTATTTCAAAAATTTAAAAATACTTTCTCTATCATGATAGCTTCTATTATTTTTTACTCATCTATGTTATGAATATATGCAACACTCTCTTCATTATCCTATAAAATATGAGCACTTACATTATTTCTCCAATTACCTTCATTATGCATATTAGGAGACTCAAATTTTTCATGTATACTCTCACCACATCTTAAACATTTACCATTTAATCCATGACATATAGTTCATCCATAGGATCCTCTACCTATGGAATTTTATCTACCTCTCTGGGAAATTTTTTGGTGTTGAGAAGTAATTTCCTCATCTTATTATTATTTTTAGATTATCCTCTACCACTTACTTGTTTTTTATATCGACATGCAAACTTTCATTTTCCTTACGTTCATTGTTTCTATTTGTATGATAAAAATTCCTCTGCCTTCAATGTACAATGATAAGCCTCTTTAATAGTTCATGGTTTGATAATAAAAAAATAGTATTAAATTTCCATGTGGAATCCATTCACATACCTTGAGAAATTATCAACATAGTATTCAAAATGACCCACTTTAATGTTAATTATATAATACTCATCAGTGTAATCTCTCACATTCATATGTCTATGTCCCATTTTTGAATATTCCTGAATAAAATTATGTTATAATTCACATAAATGAATTTGAATCTATTATAATATTTTATCTTATCTTTACCTTTGTGTAATCATTCATCTTGAACATGCTCCCACCATAATCATGTGTGATCTTTCAACTTTGTTGTAACAAATGTTTTACACTTTGGACCTTCCATATTTTCATATTAAAATTATTTCTATAAATTAATAATCTAGTTAATGATATATTTAAAAATTAAACTTAAAACATAAATCTTGGATTCAAACTTTAGTTTACCTATCATCCTCACAACAATGCACAATAATAAATATAAAAATTCATCAAACTCTTCTTCTACATCTTAGTTTTTAAGAAATTATACTGTGACTTTAGTATCACTCTCATCATATACATCCATAAAACCAAAAATTGTACTATCTCCATAGCCTTCATTCAGGCTTGCATATATCTCATCATTATATCTTTATCTATAATTCTTGGTGTTCTAGTCACGCGTACCCTTATACCACCTAAACCTCCTTTGTGTTCCATTTTCCTTTAAAATATAGAAACAAATAACAAATGATGATATTAAATATTCATATTTGAACCCTGACTTACACCTTCTCCACAACACTTTCCTAATAAGATGTCTACAACTACTTCATATCCACATATGTAAATGTGGAAAGAAACAATAAACACTAAGGACTATAAACCTTTATTTGATCCCAAATGATGCAAGTGTGGTTACGAGTCTTAATTATGAGATGCCTTAGACCATGAAACCCTCATAATACACAATGAAATATGTAATAAAATGAATGAAACACACTCAAATATTTATTAGTTTAGAGAAAAAACATGCACATTATAACACTGGCATCATAATCTCAGAATCATATGCATTATAATATCAAATCTATAGATCTTTACTTGCTAACTCAAAATATTTTCAAGTTTAAACTAATTGTCAAAATTATCATTAAGATCCAACATTAAAGCCAACTTCAACCATCCCAATCTCTCTTACACATTACAATATCAAATCTATAGATCTTTACTTGCTAACTCAAAATATTTTCAAGTTTAAATTAATTGTCAAAATTATCATTAAGATCCAACATTATAGCCAACTTCAACCATCCCAATCTCTCTTACACAATTATAGGGGCATGTTTGATCCAAAAATCTAAGTTATAAAAACCTTTATAGTCTGCTTAGATTGGATTTAGATTAAAATTGAATATTTTAATTTTTAATTTCTCCTTTTAATAAATTTGAAAAATTAATATTATAAAACTTCTATAATTTAATAAAGGAAATTGAAAGGATTTTTTATCACATAGAGGAAATTAAAAACAAAATATAACACAAAAGATTTGTTTACAGGGTTCCTAAAATGACTACGTCCCTGGGTCTACTCTATGAGTGTTTCGATCTTATTCAAACTGTTTGACACTGATTAAAAAAATCTCTCTAAATAAATAATTTATTTCCATACCAGATATCTATCTATGCAACACAATAAACCTCCCAGAGGTTCTAATGCCTCTATATCTAGATATCTTTGTTTGTAATTTTCTTTGTGCAAATCTACCATTTCTTTGCTAAAATTTTGTCACTGCGTCTGTAAACTAACCTGTAGTTATATATTTCTCAATGCTACTTGGCATTCGCTGAACAATAACAAATTTCCTCAAGATTAACAATTTCCTCGAATTGGGGTTTTTCCTATTTTGATAGCATGGCATTGGCTCTCTAAGATTTCATAGTATCTGTATTCAGTTTTGCTCTACAATCAATCAATACCAAAATCCTAAAATAGATTTTTCCCTATTTTTGGGTTTATGTTCCATTATAAATGGTAATAAAAATTAATTTTATAATTAAAACAAACTTTAATAAGCTTTGCTAGCTACAAACCCTTTGTCATCAATGTTTCTGCATACAATCAATCCTTGAATAACAAATTTCATCGGTTACTAACAATTTCTTCAAATCGGAGTTTTTCCCATTTTGACAACATGGCATTGGCTTTCTGAGATTTCCTGCAATCTGTGTTCAGTTTTACTCTACAACCAATCAAAACCAAAATCCTAAAATAGATTTTTCCCTATTTTTAAATTTAGGTTCCATTATAAACAATAATAAAAACAATTTTATAATTAAAACAAACTTTAATAAGCTTTGTTAGCTACAAACCATTTATCATCCATATTTCTGCATACAATCAATACCTGTATATGTACCGCAATCTACTTGCCACGTTGCCCATGTGATTGTTAATTGCCACGCAATAGACAAGATTGGTGCCAATTGATCTTAAGATTACCACACTTATCTTATTTCTATTAATAATTATTTCAACACCAATGTTGGGCGGTCAGCCAAAGATATACATACGCCCATATCGCCAACACTGCTATGCCATCCCTGAATACTTCTTCAAGGTTAGCACCAATATTAAGAACAAGACTTACATAAACAAGATTTGGTGAAATCAATATTTCCACGCAATAATAAAGACTTGTTCAATTAACATGAAACACTTTGTGGTTGCCACACCATGTGTGATTTAAATGCCTTTTAAGATTGGCGCTAAAGATATACGCCATGTGGAAACCATGCAACGTTTCCATGGCGAAAAACATGCAACGCTTTATATAATTTGGAAGTCCATGCCATAATGCCATATACTTTGGGAACTTATGCATGCGTATAAGTCAATGCCGTTCAATGGCATATGTCCAATGGAAATATGTTAATAAAGATTTAATGTGCATGCCACCTTTCTTTCAAATCTCATGCATTAAACGTTGGCACTAAAATAAAAATCCATGTCATTATAATGAAATCTGTCCACAAAGGAGTTATATGGAGTCTTTTAGAAATAAGATTTTGTACGGGTTTTGTTTAAAAATGAGAATAAAATATATAATTAAAATCTTAATAAAAATATATTTATTAATTCTTAATATATATTAAAATATAAAAATATCAATTTAAATATTTTAATAAAAATATATTTATAAGTAAATAATAAATATATTTTATTGGTAGTAATTTTTTCAAAATTAATTATAAATGTTGTTTGGTGTAGGTGTGGTATTATTGCCCAGATAATGTTCCATCTATATTCGAAATAATAATTAAATAATGTAATTAATTGGCCAGAATTATGGAGTGGAAATCCCCTGAATCAATCATTATATAAACATAATACACACATACTTATGTTAGTTATTTTACAACCACTAACACTATTTAACACACCTTAGTACACTAAAAATATTAAATGTCTCTCAAAATTATAATGCAAAAACATGTTACAACATAATTCATCATGTCATGCTATATTATAAGAAATAAAAAATAAATTCTCATCATATTTACATGACTTATAAGATTAAATTAAATATAATCAATAATGATTCTTTTCATTATATGTTACAAGGATATACACCCAAACCAAAATTGCACCAAAATATTCACATGAATTTTAAATATTGACCGTTACACTTTTATCCTCATATTTGCTCAATAGCATTAGCACATATATACTACTACATGCATGCAAAATAACTAGAAAATAATCACATGGTGTAATATTCCCTCCAAAATAGGAAATATAGCAACACAAAAAACTTTGAACAAGATATAACTTCGGTTGAATAAATTCAGAATGATCACAATAATATAGTCTCTTAATAGAAAATTACAAATCTTATCACTTGTCCTTCTAAACTATTACAATTGCAGTCCTTTCTCATGCATATAAATGTGAAATACAGTCTTAAAAACCCTGGCTTATCAAAACTAGAAGTGAAAATTGAATTCTGGAAGGTCTCGGCCCTTCTGTGTCGACACACAGTCACCGTCGTCGGTCGATATCTCGCCGACGTCGGTCTCTATCGATCGGCTTTCTACTGACGACGGTCTTCAGTCGACCGATGTCGGTCACTGAATACCCTCTGTCTGCCGAGGTCGGTTCCTGAGCTGATCAGTACGGACCTGTACGGACTTTGTACGGCCACCAATTAAGCACAACTTCCCTGTTTTCAACCCCTGATCTGAAATATATGTTTCTAGCACAGAAGATCTCTAGCTGTATAATTTATTGAATCAAAACAAGAATAAAAGAATACCTGGAATATCTGTGATAACTTCTGTGTGAAGTTATCTCTCAAACCTGAAATTCTGTGATAACCTCTGGATGAAGCTATCTCTCACTTTGGCAATAGATCAGCTGATATTCCACAGCGTCTTAATTGCACACACTGAAGAGGGAACGTTCTCCAATGCAAATGGAATCCTGAAACCTTAGGCTCAGTCTTCACAAAAGAAATTCTTCAAAATCAATAATCAATGGCTAATGAACAATGGCCTCCATGAGAAACCCTTATACCCTCAAAAAGATATGCTTGCCCTAATTAGGGTTTCTTAAATTAGAATTAGGATTTCTAATTAAAAATAGGCTAAATAATTAATATTTGATTAAATCAATCAAATATTAATATCTCCCTCAATACATGTCGGATCGACGAACCGATCAAAGCTAGTGAATCAGGGAGTGATTCCGCACATAACCATACCATAATAAAGGCGCTCCGCTGCATATCAAATATCCCTAAAAAGTAGGAGCCCTAGCCAAATATGTCTGAAATACCCTGAATGAAAATCAAATGTAGAAATCTTGTGAATCAAAGTCAAGCCAAGCTCCATTATGACCCTCTATCCATCCTATTAGCCTACGAAGGTCGTATAATAGGCTAACCATGAACTCAGAACATGTCAATTAAAAAAGTGGACATGACAATCTGCCCCTCCTGAAATTGCTTACCCTCAAGCAATCACTGAATGACAAATCAATCAATCTGCCTGGATCCCAAATATAGTTTTGATCTCCACCACTGTCAATTAACACGACCCCCATGCCATGTCCATCCCAACTCTCATGTAATGGTGTCACATCATCTCTAGTACTAAGATAAGCACTCCAACATCCAATCCATAAATGAAAATCAGCAAGCAAACTCCTTACCTGAATAATATCTGAAACTGGATAGTGAAGACTAGAAATAGTCATATCATCATCACCCTGTGACCCGGCTATAACAGAAAGTTGAGTCCTCACCACATGTGACAACTCCTGAACTGAAGTCACCTCAAGACCAAGCTCATCCTCATACCTCTCCTGTGTTGGTGCCAATGTGCACTCGTCATCGCTCTCTATCATGTCATGTGGTATAGGTACCTCCATCCGATGAAAAAACATATATCTGAAGCTGTTGCCCCGTATTGCCTTAAGAATGTGTGTCTTCCCATCAACATCAAAGAGAACCTCCATGTCCTTGAGACGAAGAGTAACTTCTTCAAATGAATGAAGCCACTTCATACCCAAGACTAAGTCAATATCCCCCATGTTTACCACATAATAATCAGCCTTGAACTCATAATTGTTCAAGCACAATGGGAGGTCTCTAATCATACACTCACACTTAAGAGTGTGACCATCGGCTACCTTAACACTGATGCCCTCAAAATCTACGGTAGTGAGCCCACGCTTCTCCACAAATCTAGCATCTATGAAATTATGTGTGGCTCCTGTATCAAGAAGGGTGATAACCTTCTGCCCTGCCAAAACTCCACGGAGTCTGAATGACTCATCTGATTGAATACTGGATATGCATGCCTCCTGAATGTGAAGCTCTAACTCTGCTTCTGCATTAGGCCCTAAAGCCTCTGCCTCTACCCCCTCAGAACTGTTCTACTGCTCAGAATCCTCAGAATCTGAATCCTCATAGTATACCCACATCATACGATTCGCCTTACCCTTAGGCCTCAAAGGACAATCATGATGGATATCATATGGTCCTTTGTAGTAGAAGCAAAGCTTCTTCCTGCGTAAATCATTAAGCACCTCACGATCCAAAGGTGGTGCTGCCAGATTGGCTTTTGAATCATTTTTAACCCCGGATTTATCTATGTTAAAATCCGGTCTCTCCATATCCCCGTGGGAGTGCTTATGGTCTCTAGACGAAGAAGCACCTCTGGAGTTAAATTTATTGGATGGGGCTGCCATCTCCATACTCCGTGCCTTCTTCATAGCTACCTGTAAAGAAGGAGGATCAAAGGCTTTGATCCAACCTCTCAATGGCTCCGACAATCCCTCTATGAAGAGAACTACCAATCTACGCTCTGAAATATTGGGCACCATGACTGCCAATCTCTGAAACTCACCAATGAAGGACTCCAAGTTACCTGTTTGTCTCAACTGTGCTAGATCTCGAAAGTAAACCTCAGGATCTTTCCTGTCAAACCGCTCAACCAATCTATCCACAAAGTCATGGTACTCTGTTACCTGATTATGCTGAAGTGTTACCATACCATGGTACCACCAATCATGTGCTACTCCATCCAAGTGCAAAGTGGTGTATTTGATGGCATCTATCTCTGACATTGGTTTCAATGCCAAAAAGGTGTCAAGCTTATGAACCCAAGATTGAGCTGTCATCTTACCGCTGTCGTCAAAAGTAGTCAAAGAAAGCTTACCAGTAGCCTTCTGCAGCTCACTGAATTGAACTCTAGGCTTCCTGTCCTGTCTAACCAATCTGTAGTGCTCTCTCCTAAGATTGACAAAATGATCAAAGGTCGTCCTCTCTTGGACATGAAGAGGTAATAAGTCCCACTCATCATTTGCAGCCATGTAAACATCTGCAAATGGGTTATTCCCTGCTTCCTCTGCTGGTGCCTCTGGTTCTTCTTGAACAAAAGTAGGACGTGTAGGTCTATCAACTATTCTGGAGTGAGTCTGTTGTGGCCTCTAATTAACCGTAGCACTCCTGTCATCTCTTTGGTCCCCGTTCTATCCATCAGGTGTGTTCATTCTCTCTATCATAGTCATAAGTGCCTGTAGTGTCTGAGCCATCTGCTGTTGGCTTGTCATCATAGCACGCTGAAATTCTCTGGTGCCTTGATCAGCATCATACCTGTGGCCCCTGGGTGGGCTGTCCTCACGTCTGTCACTCATGATGGTCGGTGGCTGATGTAACACCTGAGTACCTTCAAGCAAGGCTCGGCTGCATGTGTTATACTTGTGTGGTCCCAACTCTTGTGGCTGCATAAGATCTATACACCCTCAGGCTGGCAGGATTTAGCTCTGATACCACTGTAATATTCCCTCCAAAATAGGAAATATAGCAACACAAAAAAATTTGAACAAGATATAACTTCGGTTGAATAAATTCAGAATGATCACAATAATATAGTCTCTTAATAGCAAATTACAAATCTTATCACTTGTCCTTCTAAACTATTACAATTGCAGTCCTTTCTCATGCATATAAATGTGAAATACAGTCTTAAAAACCCTGGCTTATCAAAACTGGAAGTGAAAATTGAATTCTAGAAGGTCTCAGCCCTTCTGTGTCGACACATAGTCACCGTCGTCGATCGATATCTCACCGACGTCAGTCTCTGTCGGTCAGCTTTCTGCCAACGATGGTCTTCAATCGATCGATGTCGGTCACTGAATACCCTCTGTCTGCCGAGGTCGGTTCCTAAGCTGATCAGTAAGGACCTGTACGAACTTTGTACGGCCGCCAATTAAGCACAACTTCCTTGTTTTCAACCCCTGATCTGAAATATATGTTTCTAGCACAGAAGATCTCTAGCTGTATAATTTATTGAATCAAAACAAGAATAAAAGAATACCTGGAATATCTGTGATAACTTCTGTGTGAAGTTATCTCTCAAACCTGAAATTCTATGATAACCTCTGGATGAAGCTATCTCTCACTTTGGCAATAGATCAGCTGATATTCCACAGCCTCTTAATTGCACACACTGAAGAGGGAACGTTCTCCAATGCAAATGGAATCCTGAAACCTTAGGCTCAGTCTTCACAGAAGAAATTCTTCAAAATCAATAATCAATAATCAATGGCTAATGAACAATGGCCTCCATGAGAAACCCTTATACCCTCAAAAAGATATGCTTGCCCTAATTAGGGTTTCTTAAATTAGAATTAGGGTTTCTAATTAAAAATAGGCTAAATAATTAATATTTGATTAAATCAATCAAATATTAATATCTCCCTCAATACATGTCGAATCGACGAACCGATCGAAGCTAGTGAATCAGGGAGTGATTCCGCACATAACCATACCATAATAAAGGCGCTCCGCTGCATATCAAATATCCCTAAAAAGTAGGAGCCCTGGCCAAATATGTCGTAAATAACCTGAATGAAAATCAAATGTAGAAATCCTGTGAATCAAAGTCAAGCCAAGCTCCATTATGACCCTCTATCCATCCTATTAGCCTACGAAGGTCGCATAATAGGTTAACCATGAACTCAGAACATGTCAATTAAAAAAGGAGACATGACACATGGCTTGTGTAGTGAATAACAAAATCCTCCATACAATATTATCCATTATATTGATTTAGAGGAAAATAATGAAATCTTTGATTTTTTTAAAGATGTAAAAGAATTTTGAAAATAATTTTTAAATCTTCAAAAGGTTTTATTTGTAAAAAAATGTTAACACTATTTATTGTGCAAAGAGTTTCATGTTTATTTATACAAATAACAAAATATAATTGTGTATGAGAACAATTATGTGGAACATTACAAGCATATACGTGTTTATAAGAATCATCAAATTTTAAAATACACAAATTTAAAGACTAAATAATGTATTGAAACAACATAAATGAGGTTTTATAAACATGGAATATTTTCACAAACTTACAATAAAGATATATGTACAACAATAAAATTATGAAAAACATAAAATAGATAATTTTAGTAGATTAATAATTTTTTTAGATGATGCAATATTGCACATGAACTCAAATTATCTTGCATCACCCAACAATACCTTGTTAAATGACTGATGGTTTGATACATTACAATAATCTGTAGATGTATCAAATCACATATATTTATTCCAACTGTGTGGATTTGTGTTCAATAGTGATCCACTAGTATGTATGATCCACTAGTATGTATGCAACCTTTTTTGGAATTTAAAATATTGATAATATGTGACTCTAACTTTGATTTAGGTTTTTAAAATACTCCTAGTGACTATTAATTTGAGTGTATTTTATAATTGGATGCTTTTGATTAGTGTATTATGTGTAATTGTATTCCTCAGTATGCTAGTAGGCTTTCAAGTGAGATCTAGATATGAATAAATTTAGGCTTGGTATGAATTTTTAGGTAATTTGCCATTATAACCAAAAAAATAAATGTGAGGGCCATGCCAAGATAAGGGTTCGAATTTGAAATAAAACCTTTTGGATAAACTACGATACTTATGGCAAAAGTATATGATAAGAATAACCATTATCATTTCAATATTGTCATAAATATACTTAGGATAATATATAATAGAAAAAATATAATTAATATAATAGATAGTATAAGATATAATAGGGCTTCAATACCATAAGTATATATATATGGGTAGGAGAAAAGGTGAGAAAGAGTTATCTATGTAGACACATGTCATGTATGTTAAGGATTGGTGAAAATAGACATTATCAAATATCCAATACCAAATTTATGTATCTGGTTAGATAGGGTACTGATATATAACACCTATAACATAACCTCTTTTTTTTGTACATATTTAAATAACAGATTAAAAAAAAAGGTTTTCCACATATATTATTTATACGTAGTCATCTTAATATCATGTCAGTTTTGGGAGTGTTAGGTAAAAATAATAACCAAGTATTAATATTTTTAGGTCCTACCATAAGTTATAGCACAATGTCTATAAAATTATTTATCAAATATCTTTGTGTACCCAAGACTAATATGTAATAGCATAGTGCATATTTTTTCACTTGACTTGATGTCCACCATAACATTATATATGGGTTGTGATTCACCAAAATCATGTATGAATAAAGAAAAAGTGGTAGAATCATTATCAATAGTTTGATGGACATCCAATGTAGTCATAGGTCATTGTACTTGTATATTCATAAGTGTACCAATAATACCATCTATAATATTATCATCCTTAGTTTTTGAAGCATGAAAAACTTAAGGATGATGTAAATTATAAGTCGTATGTACCTTGGAATTATCTTTGGTTTATTGTGCCTGATGATTTGTAAATAGATCAATAAAAATATTAAAATTTCAATTAGATTGTGCATTCAAGTAATTAGTTGGCATGCTATTAGTTTTAACCTCAATCATAATGTTCTTAATTAGTTCTTGGATATTATGTTATAAATAAAAACATTTATTAGTTGAATGTTTTGTGTATATCTACCAATAAAAAATGCATTGATATTTAAAACTATTATGTTTTGGCCTTGTCATGTCAATCTCCATAGGTGGAAGAATGGATATGAAGCTATAATCAAGTAAATTTTGAAAAATATTATGGGGAACCATTATGATAATTATGTAAATGGCCTCCATGGAGGATAAAAAAGAACAAGTTTGTTAGAAATTTTTGAAATCACGTTAACTGTTATTTTAGTCTCATTATCAATATTTTTACTCTTAGATTTGAAGGTGTTTTACATTGAAATTTTGAATTAGAAGATCTTTAATGATTATTACCATGTTTTAATTTTCTCATGAAAAGAATATTGAACTCATTTTATTTGAATTTATCACACGTGTCATCAAAATATTGAAAATATTTGAACACATTAGCTTCATTGATTGATAGAAGGGAGATTTTTAAAAAATATATTTTTTAATTAATTTTCATCCATATTATTTTTGAAAATTTAAAGCATAGTAATGTAGAAAATCACATAGTCATCAGTTGGATCACTATGTCCTTATTGCAATTATGTAATTTAAGTGTAGTAGACCTTATCACTAATGTTAATAAAGAAATGAGTTAAGAATTGGCTAGCTAGAGGATTTAAGGTGTAGTCATATAAACATAACTTGAGTGTAATGAGTGTCACTTGAGACCACCCATCCGTATCTTATCGATAGATCTATCTTAGGGCCTCTTTTGACCCTTATCTAGATTTAATGTGAGCATTACACATCCATAAACATCCTAGATTCAACCCCAGACCTTCCACTAGTGATCTAGGCTCTTAGTGATCCATTTTTGCCAAATGAACACTAACACAATTCATTTGACACTAGCACCTTGAGCTAGTGACCAAGGGACCATGCTAATGTCCTTGCCTAATTTCAACCCCAATGGATATGTTTTCAATTCCTAAGACACCTAGGGTTGGCCTAGACTTATTTTTCGCTCCAAAAATTCACCAAATTAGTATAAATACATGAGTTTTAGCCTTTTACCCACTAGATGGAAATAAGATGTAAAATACACAAACAAGATTAGAAAAAGTTGTGATAAATAAATGTTATTGATCCCTATTCTACCCTATTTCTACATAAAGTCATCTAAAACCAAACTAAGCTTATAATACATATATTTATAGTCTCAAGCCTCATTTAAAGTAATCAAATCAAAATTCATACTACTATTCACTTGCACTTGCACCAACACTTAGATTGGGAGAACTACATTGGGCTTTATCCCCTCTTGAGGTATTGTAATATATGTAATTCTTAACATAGAGAAGTGTTGAGAATGTATAACCTACCTATATAACATCACACTTTTACTACTTGTGTTTACCAAATACCCTAAGAACATGGAAATCTAAGGTTTGTATATAAAATCAGTCCAAAATAGTTCATACATAGTGAAGTAGGTTATCTCCACATAAAAATAGGCCTATTAGACTCAAACACAACTATTCGTATAATATCACATCAGTCCCTACATAAGGACACTAGCATTGAATAGGAGGACACTAGCAGGGTACACTAGTGTCTAAGGTACCACACTACTATCTAGGAGGATTTATGATACTTAGGTCCTACTCATGACACTTTGATCAACTTATGTGCCATTTTTAAGCCTCCAAATCATCCATCTCCATTAGTTTCTAAATATGTACTTGTGTCATTCATTACTATTTTTAAAAATATTAGATTAGGTCAATTCTTTCCCAAATCCATGTTTGTATTCATTTCATATTTTTCCCCTAATTTACTATAATTAGACCCTTTAAAAACTTGGGTTTACATTCCATAAACCCTTAAAAATTTAAATCATTTGGTGAACCTAACTTACTTCAAACATATTGCTTAAAACCCTAGTGTATCATCAGTGTTTCCCTTCTTATTTCCATCATTTCCTTAGTTTTTAGTTTGTGGCCTTTCATCATGATTATCTTGATGGATTCCATTTTATACTTTTTGGTACAAAGTCTTATGGTTTGTCTTTTATGTCTATTACAAGCCATTTATATAATGATGCACATATATGTCACTCCTCTCATGGATCGTGTTATAACTAAACTTGTTTCACACATGGGTCCACCTCACCTTGATGCCCATTATATGTAGAACATTGTTGTATGGCCAGTTTTTATTTACCTCTAGTTACTGCTCAATGATAGATAGCTAAGATAACTCCTTTTATTCCTCCACCTAGACCTATTGATTACCTTCACTCACATCCTACCTCCATTACTCACCCTCAATAAATAGTAGGTCATATGGTTCAAGTTGTTACTATATGGAATTTAGTGCCTTCTTAGCCCATATAGGAACAATTTAATATAATGGTCCCTTCTTATCCCCCAAAAAATACCATGGGATCTAGGGATCAACATAGAGCATATGATGTTATGACCAATTGATAAATACACCAACTACGATTTGTATATTATAATTGATACAAAAGGTAACTATTTTCAAATATATATATATATATATATATATATATATATATATATATTTAGACACTCAATCATACATCTTTGCCTTGTGATATAGACCAGCTTATTTTTCATATATCATGAACACTATTAAGGACATTGGGGATGTTATATCTTTTAATAATGAGTATTTATCCTCATAGTCAGTTATTGAACATAATATCCCACTCTTCATTTAGGAACAAATCAAAACCATCACTATTAAATGAGTTCTAATTGATAGTAATTTAGGACTTAGCATATTTAAACTCACATTCCTACATACTATGGGGATTGGAATAACATCCATTCAAAATACATATAATAACATTAGAAGTTTTGATGACATTCCTCAATAGGATTTGGGTACTATTACATTGGATATCATATTTGGTCCAAAAACTCTATCCACATAGTTTCAGGTGATGCCTAATCATTTACATTATAGTTTATTACTTGGGAGACCTTAGATACATGACATGGAGGTTGTACCATTTACCTTGTACATAAACATCAACTTTTTACATGGTGGGTACTTATACACTTTCCTAAATGATAACCAACCACTGAGATATTATAGATTCATAGAGCTTACCACCCAAAGCACATATTTATATGGGACACCTCACAATATTAGAAAGTTGCCATCTCACAAGGTTCTAATAGAGTAGATGCATACATATGAGGTCATGGAATCTAGCACCACCAATCTTATACCCTTTCTAAATCCTCTTATAGAATAGTTACATTTGCCCATAAAGGTGAAGTACACTCATAAAAAATAATTATCTTAGACCATGGTAGATGATGGGATTCTCAAAATAAAATTACCATTACATGTTAATTCAAAGGAATCATACATCATAAACTCAGATACATATTACCAAGCCACTGCAGAGGATCATCTGAAACCCATAGACATTGATTATTATTTATGTGGATTGAACTTCACATGAGTAGGAACCAATGAGTACATATATTATTATAAGACAATTATGACTTTAGCTACACATGCATCACCACCAATTCATAGTTTCATAGATATAGACCAAAACACTCACTATAATTAGAGGAAGATTATTTTATACATTTGGTACATATGGTCACATCTATGGATATTGACCCAGTTATTTGGATATAGGTATGTAGTACACATTTTAAACCATTAAAGATGTTATATATGTTACTTGATAGAGGATTGATGTCATTACACACAGTTTACCATAATCCATTAGTAAATTGTTACAATAGGATAATATACCATTTTTTATTTGCATATGATTATTGGACATTATATAGATACACGCTTATCACTACAATAGAAATTGAGTAAGTTTAGGTCTCAAGTCACTATTTAGATTACACAACCTCTACCTCCACTAGTACATGGACCATAGTGTAATCTTCACTAACATGTACATTTAAGGAATTATCCATTGACTATTTAGGTTTTATATCAAGGATAAATACATCCTTAACATTTTTATTGATGAGGAATATGATCATAATACTTGCACTTTGGCATATTTATAACACATAAGACATTAAGAGATTAAGATATTGCAAGATACACATTTTTATGAGTCCTTGGAACACATCACACTACCAATTGCATGTGTCCCTAAGGTTGTCAACACACTTCTTTTTGTCATGAGCATAGGCACTCACATACAAGTTACACTTGGTAGTACATGGTTATAGGTAATGGATGCCATAGTTGACTAGAGAGAAATGTGTTTGACATTCATTCATGAGAGACACATAGTTCAAATTCTACATGATGTCATAAATGAGAACCAAATGCTTCACATAGATACCCTATGGTCCAATGTCATTTACCCTAGGACCGCACAATAAGATTATTATATATTATATCAACATGCCATTTGTATGCATATTATCCATACTAATCCCAAGTATAAGGCTATAATTTTACCAATATCAAGTATGATGATAACAATGATGACGATGATGTATTTGAGTTTACATAAATTTAGTATCTGACATTGGATAATCTCCCACCAAATATACAATCTGACTATCCACATCCCATGGATGTACTCTTAGGTATTTAGAGGAACTAATTTGCATTTGTACATACTCAAATATATTTACACATTACTATCATACATCTTATCTTACCTTGATCCTTGTATATAGTTTCATTTTTCATGATTTCTTCTACATACCTTATATACTCAAAAAACACAAAAATAATATAATATGTTCAAAATAAAAAAACATTCAAATATTGATAGAAATTAAAATTTTAGATTGTTTGCATATCCATGTTTACATTCATTATACTTTCCAAGTACTACATATGATATCTATCTCAGTATAGTTAGTTTTATCATACATACATGCTTCACTTATTCTTGTTGAGTGTTCACATATTCTTATAGGAGTTACATCCATCACAGAAGTCTATATTTGCTACTATCTACCCACTAGGGGCACATACATAAATTCATCATTGATATATTTACCCATTGGGAACATATAATACATAGTATCTAGTTTTATAGGTTACATATTTATATACCCTATATCAAAAATTTAGCATTGATTATATCCTCATATTGACCATCCCATACTACATAGATTTTTTGTTGACTACTAATACTATAGACTCAACTTATGTATATATTTGATCTTATATGGATTTATACATGTTCATGCATACTTTCATGTCTATATTTCCTAATTTAGATTTGATTGTGTCTCTTGATTCTACATTTATTTGAGGGCATCTGAATATGCCATTATTTCAAAACTCTATGCCACTTCCTTTCATTATATATACGGTTTAGGCATTTTCCCATGTCCTTGTGTGTGCCTTTCTGATAATGTATGCGGATGTTTAAACATGTCCTTCCCTGTGTATCTAATCCAACTTACTTGATGTTTATGTATGTGGACATTTTAACATGTCCTTATATGTATTTATTTATCATATTTAGTGATATGTGCCTATGTCACTTGTATTGTGGCCCCTTGGCCTACATTTTACACCTCATGTGTGTTTTATGTATGATTTAATGTATGTGTCATGGAAATGACACTTATATCTTTATTGTTGCTTTCACAACTATTTTTTGACTCCATGAGTGCCCTCATGTATCTCCCATTCCTTTTTTATTTCCTTGATGGACATCATTCACCATCCCCTAATTAATTTATGTAGATTATTACTCATTTTTATTTCTCATACACATGCTTACATTGTTATATCTATCTTGATAGCCTTTAGAATGTTATATCTAACCTGCGTCTTATATTGTTAACTTGTGATTAGACTCTTTTAAATTTCAATGTCATAGATACACATTAAATTGGTTTATCATGTAGATATCATATGTTTTTAACCTAACACACATCGTACAAATCTATTATTTTGAGGATAGTTATTTTATAGTTAAAATAAATCCCCTCAAAAGAGGGGGCATTCATATGGGTTTGCACAAAGAGTAGGCCATCTAATTTCACTCAGGGTATAGATATCAACATGCAAACATAGAATTAAATAACTCACAATCAAGAAAAAACAATGTAGAATAATTAGATAGAGATCAAATTAGATTTCACAAAAAAATAACATAGAGGATACTAGCAAGGAAAAAATGACACTATAATGATGAACTAATATCCAAGGAACCATACTACTATCTATTATCCCTAGAAATTAAAAAAAAATTATTTGATAGAATAACATAATAGTTATAGTCCAAATTTGCATAGTTTCAATCATAAGTTGTCAAATTTGATTAGTTTATTCTTAATTTTGCACAAAATCATACTAGTTTTGCTTAGATTTGGGGAACTGTGCACATAAGGATAACTCCCATTTAAATTTTATATACACACAAACATAAATTTTTATAACTCAATCTAGAATCCATATGCACAAATATTTAAATTAGGGGCATGTGCATAGTACATTATTTCCACATGATTAGTTTTGCATTAGATCATCTTAGATGGAACGAAAAATTGATGTCATTATCCATGTTTTATACTTCAAAAACCATTTTCATTAGGCTCCATACCATATTTATTCCTTATTCCATCTTTAGTGGTTGATATTTCTACGTAGTCCTTGAGCTACATTCATGAGTACCCGAGAGGCCCCATGGCCATTTTCCATTTCAAAGTTTGTGAGTGGCCCTAGATCCATCCTAAATAATATCATTCACATCATATATTACTATTCATATATGCATATAATACACATGGGTATGAAATGATGGAATCATAACCTACTTGAGTTCTTGATCTACCTACATAGGAGGGTTTGATAAGCCATCAGTCCAATCTAAGTTATTTACAGTGTATGATCCACTAATTAGGGGTGGGAAATGATGGATACAAAAATATATTGAGTTCTTGAGAAAACCACACATGGTTATTGAACAAGTCATCATCTTAGTCTAAGCTATTCACTATTTAATCACTAGATACACACCAGATTTCACCAAGTTTTTACATTGGTTCATGTATCTAATGAGGTGTATTCATTTATTTATTCTCTCTCTTATCTCTTTAATTAGTTTTGTCTTTTATTTTTATATTAATTAAGTAATAATTCATCCATATTTCATTTGTAGGATATGCAATGGAACATGCTTCTCACACTCAGACCTAGATTCATGGGCTTTACCTCACAGGTAAATCTAGGTATGCTTCTTTTTCATTTATCCTAGTCATTTAACTTTTCTAAATTAATATATTAAAGGAGGGAATGTAATAATATAAAATTCCACTTTAGTGTAATGAGTGTCACTTGATGCCACCCATCACTAGCTTAGCCCTAGACCTATCTTAGGGCCTATTTCGACCCTTATCTAGCTTTTGTGTGAGTATTACACATCCCTAGGAATACCAAATTTAATCCTAAACCTTCCCCTATTGATATATACCTTAGTGCTCTAGGTTTTACAATATGGACACTATCATGGTTCTTTTAACAGTATCACCTTGGGTTAGTGACCAAGGGACCACACTAGTGTCCTTTGCCAAATTTTAACCCTAAAGGATATGTTTTCAATTCCTAAAACACATAGGGCTGGCCTAGACTTATTTCACACTCTACACAAGCACCAAATTAATATAATTAAATTAATTTTATCCCTTTAAAAACTATATGTAAATTATATGTGAAATACACAAATAAACTTAGAACAAATTATGGAAAATCAAGGTTCATGATCCCTATTATGGCCTACTTTTGTATATAATCATAAAAACCATCCTAAGATTAGAATACATAGATTTATAGTCTCAATCCTAATTCAAATTACTCAATTCAAAACTCATATTAACATTCACTTGTACATGCACCATCACTTAGATTGGGAGAACTACATCAGGCTTGTTCCCCTCTTGATGTAGTGGCATGTAGGTAACTCTCAACACAATAGGGTGTTGAGGACATCTATCCTACCCAATTAACATCAATATTTTATGATGTATGATTATCAAATACCCTAAAAACATGTATATCTATGGATTAAATTCAAAATAAGTCCAAAACATATCATAGATAGTGAAATAGGTTTCATCTGCATAAGAACATGCCTATCAAACACATACACAACTTTTTCCAAAATCTCACATCAGTCCCTACACAAAGATGTTAGTAGTGAATATGAAGACATTAGTGTGGTGCAATATTTTCCAAGGTATTACACTACTATCCAAGAATATTTCTAACACCTGGGTACTATTCACGATACCCTAATCAAATTTTATGCAAAATTTTAGCCTCTAAATAATGCATCTCAATCAGTTTCCAAATAAGTAGTTATTTGTGTCATTCATTGTTATTTTCAAAAATATTATATTAGCTCAATTATTTCAAAAATTAGTGGTTATATTTATTACAATTTCTCCCCTAATTTATTTTACTCATACCCTTTAATAACCTAGGGTTTACATTTTATATATCCATAAAAGTTTAAATCAGAAGGTATGTTCCAGTTTAAGACTAAGTTCACAAAAGTATTACAAGGAAACTTCCTTAAGACTCATGAGAAAAATATTTTTTAATAACTTATCATTAGTTTCATATTATGAACATGTCTCATAGAAGGCTCTAATATTTATTTCTAAACCACCTTTGTGATTAAATTTTGCAAGTTTAAGTTTAAAAAATCTCGTAAAGGATAATTATAAACTTGTGAGATGAATGGGTTATGTAATAATATTTGATACTTCACAGTATGGCCTACTCTAGTATAACATTGAGTTATTGGAAACACCTTTGTTTTAATATTGAAAATTTTTAGTATGTGTTTTTAGTTTCTAGGATTCATAGGTACATTAGATAGATCAACAATAGATGCAGTCATATGAAATGTGGGCCTATGAGGAACATAAGAGAGAGTATGATTCATACGAATACCCATAAATACTTGAGAAGTAAAATATTTTTCCCTTTGTAGACACTATTTATAAATTATATATCACCTCAATATTGTACACTTGTAAAATAAATATCATGGATGTACCTTCAACTTCTAGACCTTTCATATTACCAAAAGGCTTACAAACACTATCTCTTTATGTCTAATTGCTTTTCTATTAGTTTGGAAAATGTTATGTTGATGACTTACACCCTATATCTTTCCTAGAATGTTATAAACCTACGTATTTTCTATATCTACAAATTTTGGACCATCACCTATTTTGAAATAGCTTAGAAACTTGTGTACCAATTAGAATCCTACATCAATGAAAGTTTCATATTCCTATTCATGTGTCCAATATCCTAAACTTATACAATTCATAGATGAAATGTATACCTATGGTAAACATAAATGATTTTATGTGAGGTATTATCCAAAGGAATTTTTATAAATACAAGATCAACCCTCCTTCATTCCTCACCTAGTAAAGACCTAACATAAACCAAAAACCACTCAATCAAGCACTAAAGTGAGTAAAGATACCTTATCTTACCCTATTTCTATAACATTCATAGGAACATCACATGTATAGGTTTCAAGTAATGAAGGAACATTCCATGAGCCACATTTTCCAAGATACAAGCTAGGTCATTATCATAATTGCTTATCACACATTATATTATTTAAAGATAATTCAACACATAGGGGAGAACTACATAAGTCCAATGCCCTATTTAGAGTATTGACTATGTAGTCAATGCTCATTGACATAAGGGTATTTGGACAAACTTAAAACTATATGCCCACTAACACATTTTTTTGATAGCCACTATGAATATGGAGAACTAGGGTTTTCTCATTTGATAAGGAGCAATAATTTATGACCCAGATTTGAATACATCAGAGTGAAGGTGACATAAAACCTAGAAGCATCTATGTGGTCACATATTATTTTAGTGGGTATTATATACTAAATACATCCATCTAAGTCATATAGTAGCATGAAACAACTATCCCAGGGTGATGCAAGTATATGTGGCTATAGAGATAACATTTATAGAATTAGGCAATTGATCGAGGATCTAGATCTAGTCTATTTTTTGCATATCCTAGATCAAGATATGTATAACATTAGAAACAAATGAGTATATTATTCTTAATATAATATATATCATAGCTTTACTTTCCATTTTTATCACATCTTAATGTAATAAATTAAGTAGATGTTTATTTTAGTTTCACAAATAATTGGCCTACTTTAGAGATAGTCTACCATACTTGTGCCCTAGGATATCTCTACATCTTTAAACCCATATTCCCCATATTTATGTTTAGGGTCAAACATTTGGTAAACCTAAATTTTGGTGAATGCAAAACAAATTTTGATTGAGATCTTCCAACCTCTTAGGGTTTCAACTGGTTGTGATGGATTTTCAGATCTAAAACTTTACCCTAGGGTTTTACCCTCCTTTAGTAATAAAGGATTTGTGTAATATATTTAAAAGTTTAATATTAATTATTTTTAATATTTGGGATTCCTAATAAATACATTTTCAATTTACTCATAATTTTTTTCTACTCAAGTTGGTATACAAAAAATTCCTCTTTTTGTTTGCCAAAATTTGGTGTAAATTTTTCATTTTTTACAATCTATTATTTTTAGTCAATATTGGCATATAGGGATAATGCTGTAATAATTTTCAAATTAATGTATGAGATTCATCAAAAATACTATTCTATTCAAAAACCTCTCTCATATCTCTGAAATAAATTCTTGTTTTCTTGCAATTTCTAATTTTTTATTGGGAATATTCTAGGGCTTTGTCTATGAAGCATTCCACATTGTTCCACATTGTTTGGCATATTTATGATTCATAATAAATAAAATTTAAAATTACTCATAGTTTTTTCACAATTATGTTTATATATACAAAAACCTATTTTTTTCCAAAATATTTTACGTATTCTTCAAATTTATCATTTTATTATTTTTAGTAAAATTTGACCTATATGTCATAAATTGTACTTTTGTTTGCCTATATTCTAGTTTCATCTCATTTCCTATTTTTCATTTTAAAAAAACAAAAAAACAAACCATATTCTAAATTTTTTCATACAATGCATTTTTATTTATTTATCTTCATTTAGCACAATATGGTGACCTTGACCTTTTGTCTCTAATTTATACTTGACTTATGGTTTATTGTTTTATTTTTTTCTGAATCCTAATTTCAAAGTGTTTAAAATTTTAAAAAATTATAATTTCCGATTTTATTTAAACATGTTTAATATGGATACATATATTAGCTACTTTATTTTCCAATACAACATAGTAGTTGTTACTTGTTATGTTTCATGTCTGATGAAATCAATTAAAAGGAGAAACCAACTTGAGTAATATAATGAGAAGGATTAAAAACAAAATTATAATTTAATCTCTCTTTACAACTCTTATGGAAATAGTATTGAGACTCTTCTTCCTAGCCATAATGATGGTGATAACTATCATCTATCTAACAAAGTCTATGTTATCACTCTTTCAATGGGTAAGGTAGATTATGTATGTATGGATGTTTAATCTGAGGTACACAGGGTTTGTGATTGTGAAGTATTAAAAGATAAATTCATCCTTATGCTAAATTAAATAAAAGAGTGACAAAATAATTTTAGTTGAAAGATCATCTTGTTATAAAATCATATTACATACCTAAAAAATCCCAAATATACTATTGTTAATCATGTGTTGGTATCTTCATCTACCAATGTGTAAAACAAGGTCTCTTATCTAAATGAGAAGCTAAAAAAAATACATATAAAATAAGTAATTTAAAAAAGTGACCAAAATGGTATTAAGAGTCCACGTGAAATCTTAATGGAGATGCTTAAAACCAAATTGATGCAACTATCACTGCCACATCCTATAAGGATATCCAAATACTATTGTGCATATCATATAATGCATATGCATCATAGAAATTGTTGTTTTCATTTAAAGAAAAAAATAAAAAGTCACAAAGGTAGTGATGATCATATCATTGATACATCAAAAAGTACCAAAATAAAATGTGGGTACCAAAGAAAAATTTATAACAAAAATAGTTGTAAATTTCAATATTAGAGCAAGAAAATATTAAAAAAACCATATCAATAGAAGTATACAAATTTACTTCTCAATAATCATACTTAGTTTTATAAATAATATGGTTTTGAAAACAAATATTTATAAAACTTTGGTTATCATGGTGAAGTAGTAGGAAAACATTCCCAAGGCATCACTCATCCTATTTCCACATCCAATGAGAGCGATCTTTAAATTTTGGGATATATTGGAAATATTAATGAAAATAATTAAAAGGTGCAATTTTTCAAATAATAAGAGCCTTGAAATGAGAACACTTCAAATAATAAAACACAAATATAAATGGTAACTTCAAAAATAACAATAATGGGCATAATAAATATTTAAACCAAGATATCTAACAAAGGTAGTCAAAAATCAAAAGACACTTGACAAATATAAAGTTACAAATGTGGATATAAAGGAGTAAAATACAAGATCTTCCTCAAATCATCCAAATTCACTACTCATATATTGTGCACTGTCATCAAACAGTCCTCTCTAATAGTATCAACCTTAGCCGCAAGCCTCAATAGAGCACACCCTCTACCAACAACAATGCATTCCTCGACGGCTGCCTTTGTTGCGTTTAATGCATCCTCCACTCTTAACTTCTTTTCCTTCAACTCTGTCTCTATTTTTGCTCCTACCTGTATAACTGCAACTCCCCCCAGAAAGCTTGGCAATTCTTTCATTCAATTTTTCTTTTTAATATTCTTATTTAGCAACCTCAATCAAGCTCCTAATTTGAGCAACCCTCCTCTCTACAACCTCCTGAGTGCTTCCATTACCAACTATTGTTGTTGAATCTTTTGTCAGTACTACCTTTGCAGCATTACCCAGAACCTCATTCCCAACTTTGTCGAGGGCCAACCCCACTTCAGCTCTAATTATAGTGCCTCTAGTCAAGGTGGCAATGTCATCCTAATATTGACTTTTCCTTTCTCCAAATCTAGGAGCCTTTAAAGCTAAAATTTTTAATGCACCTCGAAGCCTGTTCACAACAAGGGTAGCCAAAGCTTCTTGCTCAATGTCTTCAGCAATTATTAAAATAGGATAACCACCATGAATGGCATCTTCCAATATGCCAATCATGTCTTTGCATTTGTAATCTTTTTATCAACCAACAAAAGCCTACAATTCTCATACTCCACAGACATCTTCTCAAGGCATAGCTGGCTCTGGTTCCTTAATGTCGACAACCACAACATCAGACATTAAGAATGTCTTTGCCACAAATGTTTCATGCTCCAAGCAACACCTTACCACCTTAGTTGGATCTATAATTCCAACAACCATCAAATCTTCGTAACTTCCTGTAGCAGCATTGTATCCAAATTTGGGATTATCTAAGAAAAGAACCTTTTCAACCACAACACTTCCATTCACTTCATCATTCTTTGCAATTAATTTCATAAGATAGCTCAAAGCTTGTTTAACAATACTTGTACCAATCTTCTACTCATAATTTCCAAGTGTTACTCTACAAGAAAAGCAGTCGCTACTTCTGCGGCCTCTTTCACAGTCTTACACTCCACTGCCATGATCTCGGCATCTGCAATGACTCACCATCATTTATCTTCTTGAGCATGCACTAAAAAACTATAAAATTCATACAATTTATTGAGCGCAGACTTCGTCAACCAGCTCCAGTTCTACCAGCCTTTATTCCACTATTCACTGCCCCTATCAAATAGAAGCATGCTGTCTATTTGCCCAAGCCAAAAATCCCCATCCAAACAGAATGGTTTGAGCTCCTCCTCTAATCTTGGCATCTTCTTTAACTGTGAGATTTTATTTTATTATGGCCTGGTCCAATGGATTCATGAAAAAGGAAATCAAATCCTTTTCAATCTCCTTGAATCGTGTATCCTCCTATAAAGGCTCAACTATGCTGGACTCCACGCCATCCGTGGATGATTACAACAATAATAGGATTATTGAAATCCTTTGACAACTAATAAATCCATACAAAATATATTTAGACCTTATTTTTCCTCCACATGACAAGTATGAATATTTGGAAATAGAACTTGGAGGGAAACTTATATAATTGCTTAGGTTAATGCCTATCCAAAGCTTATTCAACTAAACCTTGCTAGATGCTCCTGCATCAATATAGATGGTAGATAATCTTTATATAAATAGTTCAGCAAACTATGTTTTGATTCACTTAGGAACTTACCACATAATCTATCAATAACTATAGTAATTGGTACCTATTGACAAATCCATCACTAAAAAATGAGAAACCAAATGTGGATAAATTCAAACCAAATATACCAAGTACAAAATTACCAAAATAACATGATACACTTTCTAATTCTACTAAGCACACATATGGCACATATTATTTAGGATAGGTTATATTTTTTTCACTCTTTGAATATTCTCATCCTTTGAATGGGATCATAGGATAGTCTTTTCCATTAAATTATTCCAAAAATACCAAAAAACTAACAAATCAAAATCCAAAAATATTTTCAGCGTTTACATGTTCTATTAGCTCCTTGGCATATATGTTTTTTATTCCATGTTCATAGATGACATACACAGATACATGATCTATGAAATTTTAGATGTTGGGCCTTACCTCTACTCATGTCATGTGGACATTGGGGGCATCCACTTCATTAATCATGATAAATCTAAGTTATATCATTTGTATCAAACCTGATAGGTTAGACAGATTTATGTGATTTTTTTAAAAATTAAACACATATGCCAAATATATATTACACCATGAAAATATTCAAATAACATAATAAATACACAAGGTTTCATAATATCAACAAGCACAATACATCACATAACACTGATCTCTAATATCATGAGAGTACACATCATAAAGTGAATATAGAAGTAATCACGTTAACTTAGCTATAATTGAACATGTCTACAGCCTACACTGTCAAAATAAGATACTAATTAATTACAATTCTTCATGAAAATATTCATTTATAAGTACAATACAATATTTTACAACATACATATAAGATACATGGCTTTCCTAAAGCATAATTCCTAAACTCAAATATCTCTGGCAATCTCAAGTGTCATCTTGATAAGTAAAATAATTGTGGGAAGGGAGAGCATCATCCAAGAACTTTTACACACCAACCATGGACCAATGATTCCACACACTAATCCCATTAGTAAATTTCCCTCCCTTTAGGGATGAGTAGATAGTGACAACACAAGAATCTATAGAGATAAGCAAGTACTCATGTGCTATATGATTCTAAACTAAACATGCAATGTATCATAAAAATCCATTATATTATAATATATCACACAAACATGTAAATCACACTCATGAAATAATAATTTATCACTAAACATACTTTATTCCAAAGTTTTATAAATATTAATAACTATCTATATTAATCAAATTCATATACACCACTTGATTGGACTACCTTCACCTATCATTTTTAGATGAGTAAGCCAATGAAGTCCATCTTACTCCTTACTCCATTTTAATAATTAGGATTGGTCAAATAAAATTCAATAAAAATATTCATTTAAATTACATCCTACTTAGAAAATACATGATATAATATGTTATACATAAGAGTAACTAAACATACATTTATTTCATCAAATGCATGAATGAATCTTACATTAATTTCTATCCCATACTAGAAATAATAGATACAATATATAACACCCTAAGTAAATAGATATCCAGCTATATATTTTCACTAACACCATTAGTTTCTAACATAATACACCCCATGATAACCCATATTACCATAGTCTAGTATTCTTAAGACATATTTCTAGTTTTCCCAAAAATAGTCATATAAAGTAGACTTAAACTCATGGAAACACAAGCATTTATACAAGTAACTATATATAACGAATCAAGTCATAGTTACCATAGAAAACAATAACATACAATCATAATATTTTCTAAAATCTCAAATTTTGCATTCACGCATAAACAAATTTTACCAACTATTACAAAATATTTTATTCATAGCAATAACCAGAATGTATATAACAAATATGTCAAGTGTAAATGTAATTATAGACAAAAATTATAATATGTACCATTTTGGTACAACATACATATATACTTTAGTACTCTATGATATCCCATACTATCATAGGTTCCCAACTAAATAATAACACATAACCCAAACTTACAATTATGAGAATCAAGTGACACTCATACATAATAATAATTAAGCAAGCATAGGATTACACCTCCTAGGTATACCCTAAGTTTAAACTACCTACTAGCATGTAAGGTATCATAATATAAGCATGCTTCATGATGTACCATTATATGCTATATATAGTCAAACACTCTCATAACATGTACTACATGTCAGTGTACAATATTTAATCCATATAATTAACACACTTAATCATTTGTAGAAAAAAAAAACTTATAAACCCATTATAAAATTTATTTAAACATATATTTCTCTTTGATAAAAGAATGCTTTACTATGGTTATAGTTTCTATCCCTCAAACATCTTATGATTCACTTTAACCATCCATTAATTGCAAGTTTGGACTTATGATCCTATACACCTATATATGTAATATTATATATGAACACTCGAATCCATTTCAAGATATATTTAGTCTCATATATAGATACATTTTCTATAAATACATCACTATACACATTAATTGTATTTGTATAATGTATCACATACAAGGACCCAACAATGTATAAATATTGTAATCGTCAATAATCACCTAAAATTCTAAACAATGACTTATATGATCCCAGAAACAATTAAGTATTTCCTACTCATAAAATACCTTGCCAGTCTTTTATAAGACAAGGGTTTTAATAGTGAATACTTCTCCATAGTTATTATCCCTAACTAAATAGATTTTCATCTAACTATGATACCACAAGAATGGTTAAATAACACTAATTATATTCATAACTATAGTTATATTATCTATTACATGAAGGAATACCATAAAGGAAATCCATTCCATCTGAAATATACCACTATATAGGCTTTGATCAACAATAAATCTCAGTGATATCTAAAGCATAAAATAAGTTCACTATCTTTAACCCATGGTTAAACTCGAGGTTGATAATTATACTAGTATCATTGATAATATTTATATCTCTATTATTAACCATCAACACTATCCACTTGTGATAAATAAATGTATAAAATCATATGGAACATGTATATCCCATGTTACTTATACCATAATATAAAACCACATGTTACATGTAATGCATTGGAAGTAATACAAAGGGATATGGCTATAATTATTCATTATATCTAATACACTTAAAATTATTGTTTTACATACTCCTATTATTTAGGAGAAAAAAAAGAATTACCACTGATCATATAGTTTTAGACTAGGATATAGTTGTATGAATCAACACATGTGAATTATAATATAGATCTAAGATAAAATTGTATGCATATACAATGATACAAGGATATAATTATACATATGTAGATACAAGTCAAATAGTATAATAATCATATAATGATATTTCCACATGATCCTAGGAAATTTTTAATATTGAGCCTTATTTTGATCAACAATTATGAATTTATTTAAGAAAATATATTCTCACTTGCATGTTATCATATCCATTTTCTACGTCAGCCTCTTTTCATTGCAAATGTATATTACCATCCCATATTTTGAATTCATCTAAACACAAGTTTAGTATTAAAATTTCCATATTATTAATCTCATTGAGAGGGATCCTAAAGTGCACTCATAGAAGATTGGTATATAAATTTTCAAGGATTTCAAACATAAATTATTTTACTAGTTTGGAACGTAAAAGTTATTGTATATATAAATAGTTATTTATCTCAACCATAATAATCATTATATAGTTTTGGTTATATTATCTACCTCAATATAACTACTCCATGTTCAAGCTTGGAGTTTAGTGATACAAGATAATACAACACTATGTCTATAATAGTATATAAGAGATGAGTCATTGTACTAAATAAAATGGTTGTATGTGTTTAATAAATAAAGCATTGTGTAGTTTAATAACTTTATTCACCACAAAAATCATTATATATATATATATATATAACGATGATGGTACATAGTATACATAATTACCAGTGATGCCACAATTAAGAGATCATCAATTTTATATATGCATATCCTTAATTGTGTAGCTAGGGGGATTGTTTTACACAGTCTTATCAAATTTACATATATATTTTAATAGTATTTTAGCTACTAACTTCTGGTTGGAGGTCTTTATGTATAAGTCAACTACATTTTTTTATGCCTCTATATATAATGTTAATAATATTCAAATTAACTCCAATGTGTAAGTCCATGCCATAATTCAAATTGCTCCCTGATTGGAAATGCATGGGTATACAAAATAGATTATATTAACGTAGGTTGATGTCATAGTTAGAAATATAAGTAGAAAAGGTTGCCTATCCTACTTTTTTAGAGATTTTATAAGGGGAACCTAGCTATATTTAGCATCAAATAATAATTAAAATATCATATCCATCACCCATTTTAATTTTTACAATTGTTATGGCTAGTTTATTAGGCTACGACCCCTCCTGGTTTGCTAGAACCATGCTTATATAAAATCACCGCATATAAAATCCATATTTTTTTATTGTGTAAGTCACCATATTCCCTATTATATAAATAGACTTACTATTTTTAATTATAATTATTATTTTTACCTAAATAAATTCTTGCATAATCCTTTATATCAATGTGCATGCATAATCAGTGTATAAGTAATACAAAATTCAAATAGACACCTTTATATATAATTTAGATAACTATACAAAATCCAAAACATTACTTACCTAGAATTTTTCCTCTTTATAAACTTTATTCTTGCTTCCTCTTATTGTCTCTATGTTATGCCCCTTTTTCCATCTTAAAATTCTCTCTTTTAATTCTTATGCTTATCTCTTTTTTTTCTATCCCCTTTTTAAAGAGTATGGTGGCACTTTGCTTTAAAGCTTGTCCTTTTGTTTTCTTCTCTTTTTTATAAGATATTTTAATATTCCTTTTTTTAAAGTATGATTTCCTTTTGTTTTATTTATTTATTTTATTTTTATTCCTTTCTAATTTTTTAGATGCCAATAAATAATTTCTAACATTAATTATAAAAATTAATATATTTACTACTTAAATTAACATTTTCAAATGTTATGATAGATTAATGATACATCATTAATCAAAAAACTCCAAGTTAGTCTCTTTAAGAAAAATATGTTACAAACAGTCTTTAATGGGCATATTCTCAAGTCACGTAAGACAAATTTCATAGAACCATTAAACTATGTTAATAACCATATTAAAAAAGTTAATGCAAGCAACACCAAAACACATTATGCCAACCATTAATTATGTGTCTAATATGTGTTATTTATCTATGGTGTGTATAGGGCACCGATTGGTTTTTTTTAATCATCCTCCAACATCTCAATCTATGCCACCCTATCTAAAGATGATCCCTCTATCACACATTGAGGAATGGATTGTCCTGCGTCAACCTCACAACAAACATGTAGTCAGACCATAACAATCATGATATACATTCATCATAATTATAGCTAAAATGATAAATTAACATGATCATGAAGTAATCATATACTTACAACTAACACATAGCATTATGATCATGTAGTCTAAGAAATATCCTACTATCCCATGATAACATATATCTCCTAGCTTATATAAAAAATAGACAAATCTAAATTTGTCAACTATATATATCCATAGATAATCTAGTAAGTTTGTTTGGTGAAAAAGCAGGATGTAACATCATTTTATGGTCATTTTACATTATCATGTTTGAGCTTATGTGCTTATACATGCTTTTATCCATGCTTATATATTTCATACGGTACTTTATATATTATGCACTTATTTTTTTCTTAACACATATGATCCAAGGACTAGTATTCTATGTTTATACTAATTTCTTATGACTTCATGCATGCACTTCCTTGAGATTATTTTATTTTTATTGCCTTTATTGATTTAGAATTTGAATATGCTCCATTGTTTGTACCCCCCATGTATTTTTTCATATTTGACATTTGAATATGATATTCTTATTTTTTTGTACATTTTACTAAGTCACGTCCCTTATTTTTTGCAACATTTGAACATGCCCCTTTCTTGAGGTCTCCTTGACCCATTTTATTTTGATTTGATTTTGATTGCTTTTGTGTGTGTGATTGATTTATTGTTGATATTATATTGTTCTATCTAGACATTTACATGATCTACATCATAAATCTTATGACTTGATGTGATCAAATTCTACATTTTCCATGATACATCTACCTACACGTGTTCCTTCTATATGATACATGGTACATTCATAGTTTACATGGTTATCTTATCCTTTTGAGGCAAGGTAAATGCCAATTTCTACTTCTTTTATGTTAAAGGAGGGGCATATTAGTGAGGGCATGCCATGGAGACATGACTTATAAATTACTTAATAAATTAATATTGTAGTGGGGGGCATGTTTTGAAAACATGTTATTCATATTTATAAAAGTTTTATATTAAATGGGGGCATGTTTTGGAAACATGTTCTCCACACTTATTCAGTATCTAACTTACCTAGATTATAGTGGGGCATGTTTTGAAAACATGTTCTCTATATTTATCACAATTTAATATTATAATGGGAGAATGTTTTGGAAACATTATGATCCAAAACTCAGAAGTTTTGGTTGATAAATATCATGATAACATAGAAATAACACAATAACAATGAATTCTCTGAGAAGAGATGTAGTATTACTCAAAATCGCAATACAAATATATGCTTATCTCTGGGAAGAGATGTCTCTCTTCACATTTTGGGTTACCTCTTCTTTTATACACAATTTGAAAGCATGGGAAGGATGTGGAAGGTCACCAATCTCGAGGGAGATTAAGTGGTATGACTTCCAATATTTAAAACAATACATAATTCGAGGAATTACTATTTTTAGAAACTTACTATTTTTAGACAGCACTATTAAAATTGAAATTTGAGGCACTTCCGTTGGGTTTTCGGGGGTCAAACTTCATTGAGCAGAGCTCAATGTCATTTCATGACATTCCCCTCATTCTTAGCTTTCCAACGGTTCAAACGGTGAGTCAATTGGAGCTACGGTGAAAAAGCTATGGCTCCCAGAAGTTTCGTCATCAGTTGGGGTGGAACTGTCACCCGAATTGTCGCCTAAATTGATGCCTGGATCACATTGGCACTTATATCAGTTTTAGATTTATCTATATATAGTGGGGCATGTTTTGTAAAATATGTTCTCCACACTTACACTAATTCTCATATTTAGATTGTAGCAGGGTTATATATATATATATATATATATATATATATATATATATATATATATATATATATATATATATTTGAGGTATTCAAAAGGTCCCCAACTATATGATAGTAACATTAGAGAACATCACACCCCTAAGGGTCACTTAGGTACTCCCACCCCCTAATACTTAGCAGAGTGTGCATACCCTTAATCATGTGTTGGAACATGTTCTCCACACTTACATAGTTTCAAATTAGCCAAATTCATGGTTATATGATTTAGATACACATTTGTGTTAAATTTATATACATTGGTACAATTTTTATAAATAATTTTAGCATGATACATATCTAAGGGGAATATTCTACACAATGTGTTCTTAATATTGAAAAATCAAATTAGTTTCAAATTTAAAACACTTTTAGGGACTGTCATCACCTAGTAGGTTGGACTATTATGGATTGTATTGAGTAAATCTAATGTAGTAGTTGGCTAAATTTTGGTATGGTCGAGGTGACTAAATCAATCAATCTTGCCAATTTTATAGGTTGAAATTGATAATACCATATAAAATCACTAGTTTTATAGTGTAAGTTGACTTGGTTCACTCACACTCACCAAGTTAAAAGTATGATTGGTTTACATAGTTGAGTTAATATCAACTACTAGATGGAAACTCACCTTTTATCTAAGGTTGGGGGAATGTGTCCTATAATATATCTCTATGTTTATAGATATTTACACTTTTTGATTTAATATTCTATCCTAATCTCAGTTTTAATTATTCATAATAAAATATATTTCAAATCAAATCGTCAAAAGGCAAGATAATTACATCGATACACAAGTTTAATCCTAAAACTTGCTCTCTTTCAATTTAAGTTTTTTCATTAATTTTAATTTAATATTATCTAGGCTAATTATATATTTTAACATGCTCTTGGTTATAGGTAAGTCACCAACAAATCACTCAAGCAAAGGCAAGGTGTTTTATACACACCCAAGTACATAATTTTTCTCTTTTAAATGAGCAATTTCATTACTAGATTAAATGTGGGATGAATGTAGACACTATTTCTAGATTAAATATCACCTTAGCCTCGTAAACATGGAAAATAAATATCATGGATGTATTTTCATCTTCTAGACCTTTCATGTTGACAAAAGGCTTGCATACACTCTCTTTGTGCCTAATTGCTTATCTCTTAGCCTCAACAATGTTATTATGATGACTCAAACCTTCCACCTTTCCCAAAATTTTATAAACCTAATCATATTCTATGTCTAAATTTTTTGGTCTTGCACCTATTTTCCAACTACTTGGACATTTGCATCCCAATTACCGATGCAAGAGTCCTATTAAAATTGAAGTGTACCTTATCATAAGCTCATCCAATTTACAAATGAAACATATACATATGGTAAACCTAAGTAATTTTATTCAATATATTATCCAAAGGGATTGGTATAAATACAATATAAACCTTAATTCATTACTCACCTATAAAATACCTAGCATGGACCAAAAAAAACTCAATCAAGCACTCATGTGAGCAAAGATTCCTTATTTTCTCTTATTTCAATATCAGTCATAGCAAAAACACATATATAGGTCTAAAGTATTTAAGTATCATTCCATGATCCACATTTTACAAGTTATAATTTAAGTCACTATTTTACTTTATTATCACACATTGCATGATTCACTGAAAGCCAACATTTAGAGGAGAACTACATAAGTTTGAGGCCGTATATAGAGTATTGGCTAAGTAAGAAGTACTAATTGATATAGAAGTATTTAGGGAGGCTTGAAACTATTTTACCACTAATAATTTTTAACACAACCACTATGAATATGGAAAATGAGAGTTGTTTCATTTGATAATGAGTGATAGTCCATGACCCAAATTCGAATGCACTAGAACAAAGGTGACACCTAACCCAAAAGCCTATGTATTCCATACCTAATTGTTACACATCTATGTATTCACATCCCAAATCTAGGTGAAAATTTATATAACTCAATTAGGTTATGATAATTAAAACTCAGTTACTCTTACTTAATTCTCATTATCATTGTTACACTACACTTGAGCTATGTTTTTAATTTAGACACTAAAGTGTATATGATTTATATAATTTACTACTACTTTATTTATTTTATATTTTGATGATCTACATAACATATAACTATTAATAATAAAATTATATAAAATAGGGCATAACCATAGGAATTAAAATTGTTAAAGTGGGATTGAGTGCACTTATTATTTATAAAAAGGACTAAGAAAGGAATAAAAAGAGGCACTTAAATGATTGTATGGTTTTATATTTATCACTATCTACTTCACTAACATATAAAATTCTTTGTATTAAATATATAATTACTTATATTTTTAAAAAAGATCTCAAAATCTTACAAGGCACTATCAATGGAGCGTAGACACATAAAACAACCAATGGTGTCTTATATCTTCTATAACTGTGCAGGTTTACAATGGTAGTATTTTATAATACTTATTATTTTTCCTAGTCATTTAGATGATTTATATGTATTTAATTTCCATCGGTACTATTGATGGCATAAAATTGTGCTAGGTCCTAGCCAATCAATAATGGGAAGTTTCAAGTTGTGGGACAATGCAACTTGAAACAACCTCCAGGTTTTAAAGAAGTTGGTATCTTCTATTTTATGGTTGTTGGGGAAAAGGGATAGGAGACTAAACAGAAATGCAAAAATGCAAGAATTAAAAACCTAACTATGGTGATGCACCTGAGTATAATCCTAATCCTAACCTAATTATAGTGAGGCTATTATATGATTCCATTATATTTAAGAGCAGACAAGTGCATGATCAATGTAAAAGGATAGAATAACAGAAATAGAGGCTCACAATAGGGGAGTCTTACTGAGATACATGAATTGTCAACAAAGTCATAGTGTTTTATCTTCTTAATAGAATCCTCCAATCACATAAGAGGCACAAAAGTCACGCACAATTATGTAAAACTTTGGACTCCAGAAAATGAGACAAAAGCAAATAACATTTCCAATCACAACACTAGAAAATCTATAGCATAAACTACTTTGTAATTAACATAGATAACATCAACAAGGGCATAGTTTTCCATTTTATTATTGAATCTTCCAGGCATACAAAAGATGAAAAACACACACAGTCATATAAACCTTTCAACTTAGGAAAATGGAACAAAAGAAAATGATATTATTGGTCAAAACTCTGGAAAATCTAAAACTATAGAATTTCCCCCTTTTCTTTTTACAATTCTCCCTCTTTTATAGCCTCAGATCACTCCCTTCATCATCCCCCTTCCCACACAATCCTCTCCATCTTTCGATCATAGGGGACAAATAGTCGGCACCTTCAATGCTGTGGGTGGCTCCAAAAATCTACCCGATGAACTATTTCATCTACTCAAATTAACTCCAGCTGATTTTCCCTCCATTTTGCTTTGTGGAAACAGATACACGAAACACTCTGTTATGTTTAAAATGGGAGAGGACACTTAGTCAATTTTCTAAAAATCCTCTTAATCACCTAAAAGGCACTAAAAAATGACACTTGGCACTTTCTACCTGATTCATTGAAGACACATAGCTCTCTCCACTTTTCTTGGGCTATTGTAGTATCATTTGGGACATATATTAGACTTTTATGGATGGTGACACCTGGTAACTTTCACAGACCTTGAAATAACACTTGGGGCCCACCACAACCTTTATTCAGCAATGAAACTCAAAGATGGTCTCTTGATAATTGGCACATGGCAGCCTCCGCTACCTCTAGGAAGATGTGTGGCATGATCCACATCTCCTACTATGGGTATGTGGTGCATTCCACTTTTTTAGGGATGAAGTAAGCAAGGAACTCAAAGAGTGACACTTAGCAGCATCCACTACTTTATGGCACTTGAGCAAAATGAAATGATGCCTTTATGTGTTGAATGAAAGCATTGGACACAAGTGTTGAACCAAAGTTCCTCAGATGTCGACACGTGGTGACCTATGAGCTTCTTCAAAAGTTAGTTTAGGGCCTCATTGTTTCCACCTGGTGCTTTCTGCTCTCTCTGTTGCTTAGCTCATTGGAAGTCTTTATCAAAATAGGAAACATAGGTGCCTCTTATGATACATGGATGCTGACATGTGGTGCATTTTGTGGTTCTCTAGAAGGCTACAATGAGGTCCTCAAAAGTTGCCAGCTGTCCATCTTCGTCTCCCAGAGGCCAAAACATGGCTACTTTTGCTTGAATCCAATACTTAGGCCAAAATTAAAATTAAAAGAACAAGAGAGGCAAAAAGGGACCATGCTCTAAGGATGACACTTGGCAGCTTCCACTGCACTTCAACACTTATTCAAAAATGAACCTGTCCTCTGCTCTAAAACTCTACGGCTTTGCTCAAAGTGTTCAGGAACCAAAATTTTAGTGCTTGACAGAAAATTTGAAAGCAACGTAGAGTAAAAATTTACTCTATAGTTACTGGTGACCCTCAGGACTTTTGAGCCTGCTCAAAAAAGAAACTCCACCTCTCACTCAATCAAAATTGTGAAAATTATAGCTTTAAAGATCCATCAACAAATGTTTAAAACACTTATTAAAAGCAAAGCATGAAAACAATGGGGAAACAATGCAAAGAAGGGAAACTATTTAACTATAATACATGAGAGACCCAAGTCAATTGAAAAGTTTCAAATAGATCCCATTTACAAAAATCTCTTCAGTTTTTCCCTCCATTGATTCTAACTCAAAATAATTTTCCTACTTGCATGCACAAATCCTATATAGACCAATCCATAATGCTTCAAATTTGGTATGCTAAACTAGTTTGGCTGCCCTTGCATCCCATTTTAGAATAATTGATCCTACTTCAAAATTAATATTTGAAGCCCTTTTATCAAAATAGGCCTTAACCATTCCTTGATGCTTGATCATGGAATCATGGGCTATATCTCTCTTTTCCTGAACTTTTAGAAGTTTTGCAAGTCTGACCTGCATGGGGCCCTTTTCTTCGATCTCAATTTGCTTGATCAGCTGAAGAGCAGGGATTTCCAAACTTAGGGAAATCACGATAGACTTTCCATACACCAATTCATATGGAGACATTTTGATCACCTACTTGGGCATGATCCTATCAGCCCATAGTGCTAGATTAAGCACTTTGTGCCAATCTTTGTGATGATCTGCCCCCACTCTTTTGGTGAGTCTTATTAGGTTCTTGTTGGTTGACTCTGCCAGACCATTACCTTGAGGGTAATAGTTAGATGAGGTTTTCATATATATTACATGTCTCAAGGCAAAGTTAGATACCTTGGAACCCAAGAATGCTTTAGCATTATTTGAAATGATGGTGCGAGGGGCCCCAAAGTGAGTAGTGATACCTCTTAGAAAATCTAGGATCACACTCTCTGTTGCTTCCTTAAGTGGGACTACCTCAGTCCATCTAGTGAAATAGTCTATAGCAATTAATATCCATTTATGACCCATGTTGGAAACTAGATTTATCATCCCAATGAAGTCAAGACCCCAATAGGTAAAAGGTTCATCCACAACTATTGGACTAAGGGGCATGTCTGCATTCCTTCACATCCCCATATAATACTAGCAAGATTGACAGTTTCTAACCAGCTGATAACAATCTGCAAATAAAGTAGGCCAAAAATATCATGCCTCACTTATCTTTATGGCTGTGGGCTTTGTAGAAAAATGTCCTCCTGATGTTCCATAATGCATTTCATGTAGTATCCTCTTGGCTTTGGCCTGTTCCATGCATCTTAGCAATTTCCCTTCAGAATTTATTTTGAAAAGGAATTGTTCAATTAAAACAAAATGAACTCCTAGTATCCTATAATACCTCTTCTTGTTTTGAGGGAGTTCTCTTAGATAAACCCCATTTTTCATAAATTGAATCTTGTTTGTGACCCAAGATTCTTGATCAACTTCTTGTAATCTTAGCACTATCTCCATCTCTCCTTCTGAACTTACTTCCTCAGGTAACATATTTTCTAGTTCTTGGGTCATGTATTGGCATAGACCCCTACCTTTGACTAGCTTGGTGGGTCAGACCTCCACATCATATAAAAGGATCTTAGTGATCCAATTGGCTCTTTTCTTAGTAATCTCTCCCTCCATGATGTATTCCCTGACACTTGGGTGAGCCATAAGTATCAAAATTTTGTTCCCTGAGATCAGATGCCTAAATTTCTTGAGGGCTTTCACCATGGCATAGGCTTGTCTTTCCACAAAATTGTACCTGGTCTCATAATCTCTGAGATTTCTTAAGAAAAAGGCTATTGGCCATTCCCCCTCTAGCTTGTCATTCTTTTGAGTCAAGACAACAGCAATACTTGACTCCCCTCCATAGACATACATTATGAAGGGCATGGAAAGCTCTGAGTTCTTGAGCACTGGGGCTGCTGAGATAGCCTTCTTGATCCCTTCAAAAGCTTATTTTCATTTTGTTGACCACTTGAAAGTCAGGTCATTTTTTAACAAGAGTTTCATTAGTCTAACCAAGCCTACAAAATTAGATATGAATTTATTGACAAAATTGATCTTCCCCAAAAAAGACTAGACTACCCTTTTATTTGCTAGGAGAGGTAAGTCCATTATAGCTGCGATCCTCTCGAGATCTATAGAAACTCCTTCCTTAGATACTATGTGCCCCAACAATTTACCCTAAGGTACAACAAAAATAAATTTCTTGGGATTTAATGATATCCCAAAATCCTGACATTTCTTGAAGACAGACTCCAAATGATCAAAATGATCATCAGCATTTTTTGAGAAAATAGTGAGGTCATCCAAATAGACTAGGATGACCTTATTTATAAGTTCACCAAAAGCTATATCCATAGCTTGTTAAAAGGTGGCTCTTGCATTTGATAAGCTGAATGGCATCTTTGCATAGGCAAATGTCCCCCATTTGGTAGTGAAAGCATTTTTATACTGGTCTTCCTCAGCGAGCTAGATATGATTATACCCAGAGAAACCATCAAGTAGAGAAAACCTCTCTGATCTAGCCATAGTTTTTAGAATTTTTTCCATAGAGGGTAAGGGATAGTGGTCCTTTAGATGCTCTATTTAGATCTCTGAAATCCACACATAGCCTTACATCTCCATTCTTTTTTCTAACTAGGACTAGATTTGATACCCAAGTTGAGTGTTTGATTGGAAATATTATTTTGGAATCTAGAAGTTTTTGCAACTCATCTACCATTAAGGGCTCTATCCTTGGATTTACTAGTCTCTATTTCTATTTGATGGGTTTGGATCCCTTAGTCAATTCTAGGGTATGCTAGATAATGTCTCTGTTGTACTTGTGAAGGTCTTCATAGCTCCAGGCTATGACTTGGTCATACTTTTGGCACAACTCGATCAATCTTTCCTTTTCTTTTAGAGTTGTAGAATTTTTGACCTTTAGTCTTTTCCCATCACTCACCTCCACTTTAGAATAGTCTACCTTATCTACCTGGAAACTTTTCTTTCCCAGGCTTACATCTTCTGGGTCGAACAAATTTTCTAAGGTGATCAATCCTTTGGGGAGCTTATTGGTCCTTAATTGAATAATCTGATCACCATATAACTCTTCAATTTTAGTTTGGAACTAATCCACAAACTCATCTGATTGTTGTAAGAAAGACACTACCTGAGCATCATTTTCAAACACTTGCCAATTCTCATTGTTGTCTGGGATGGTTGGCCTCACTATAACTTTTACTGACTCATTGTTAACTAATAGGCCACTTGCTGGGTTAAACTGTGAGCCAATTTGAGCCATCCTATCAGCCTCAGTGTTTTGACTTCTAGGGATTATTTCAATATTAAAAGATTCAAAATCTTCTATCAAATCCCAAATCCTATGCCTGTAGGATCTCATTCTCACATTCTTGGCTGCTACCTTTTCTCGTATTTGCTTCACCACTAACTCTAAATATCCTTTTACTCTTAGGTTATTTATTCCCTTTCTCTAGGCTAATAGGAGCCCATGTACTAAATATTCATATTCTACATCATTATTAGTGTAAGCAAATTGGAATCAGATAGCTCTTAATATTCTATCACCATTTGGAGTAGTAAGACAAATTCCTGCTCTAGCACCATGTTTACTTTTGGCCCCATCAAAATTTAAAGTCTAGACCTCTGAATCTTGAGCAATAGGTGCCTCTTCTCTTATAACATTTGGGATCACCTGACCCTCATCAAAAATGACATACGTGCCCAAACTAGTGGAGTCATAGTTCCCATACAGGTTGCTATGCATCATGGCCAACAACTAGCTATTTTCTTCTTCTTGATCATGCTTAGTCCATTTTCCTAGTTCTTCAGCAAAATTTCTTTCTTCTTTATTCATCATGGCATGATCTGCTTCTAATCTTGTTGTTGGTTCATTGGTGATGTGGTCTTTGGACAATGGTTTAGATAGAATTTTCATCTTTGAACCATACCTAGTTCTCAGAATGAGGTGAGACCAGTCAAGAGACATATACCTTCCTATTTTTGCTATAAAGTCTCTAGATAAACATAAACCAAAGATGCGAGGTATATATATGACAACTATATCTCGGTTGACAATTATATTGGGACATGTGCATAACTGCAAGGGGAATTGTTTGATTCTCCCTATGGTTTGCACTGTTTTGCCATCTAACTACATAACTCCCTTTATAAGGGGTTCATATTTTATTTCTAAGGCATCAGCTATTTGCTTAGGCATCACAGTGGTACTAGCTCCTGAATCTATCAATACATTATGCAGGACTTTCTTTCCAACTATTAGAGTCAAATAGAAAGGCTCTAGCTTGGATTTACTTACTGTACAACACTGTTCATGAAGGTTGTTGTCATTGGAGGAACCATATCTTTGAGCTTTTCCTTTCTAGTAGGCCTTCCCTTGGTAACATCACCTTTAGGTGCCCCTTGCCCTTGCAAATCTTCTTACAGTAGTGTTTTTATTCAAGAATTGCCAAAATATCCCATATCGACACTTGTGCCAGAGTTTTCTTTAATTGGTCCACAATATTGATCAGTCCCAAAGACTGAGTTTTTTGGTAATAGGGATACCTCATTCTTTATTGAATCTAGGTAGGAATCCCTTGATCTTGTACTAGTTGGGGTACTTCTTATCTAACAGTAGCATTCCTTTGCCCTTGAGGTGGAGGATTATTCTTGGCTTGACCACTTACAAACTCTGGCTGCTCCACCATTCTCCTCTTTGATCTAGTGTAATAATCAGATTGTATTACTCACCTTTAGGAGGTGGATGCTTCATTCAAGAAAATTGCTTCTTAATCCTCAACCCATGAGAACAAAGCATGTTTTGGGGCTATTTCTTCCTCTTGCTACAAGGACATTCCCTGCATTTGAGCCACTAGTACTAAATTCTACATGTCGAGAGATTGGTAGGCTTGATTGCTACTGGTACTGGCATACTAACCATCCATTCAACTCTACTCGGCCATTCTTTATTGTAGATTGCCTCTAGGACAATCTCTAGGGGTGTAAGCATCATTGTAAGGGAAACACCAAGCGTTAGTATCATCCACATAATTATTCTGACCTGGAACCATCTCCTTATTTGAGTTGGGAGGAATGGTCTGTGAGGGTGTGGGAACAACAACTAATTGATTTGCTAGTTGATTGTTGGTTTGCCTTGGAGGGCCTTGATACTAGTTTGGCTGGGACAAAAACCTATTCCCTTGGTATCCTTGATAAGGAGGCTTAGAGAAAGTGTTCTACTACCTCTTCATATTAATTATCTCATTGGAGAATGTCCTTAGCATACTTTTGATATCATCCATCTTGGATGACTGAGCAGGGACCGACTGCTTCACAGATGTTGAAGGGTAAGTATACATAGACACAGGGGGCTTACAGCTTTACGAACCTCTTGAGGTAAAGGCAAGGAGATTTCTAGGAATGTAGGCATGGGAGGCCTCAGAGGTAACTTTTTAACATCAATTAAATGATTTTCAGCTCTGACCACAAGGTCATAAGCTGCTAGCAAAGTGTGCCCTCCCGGCGACTGAATCATAACAAATATATTTGAATTTAAAGCTTTGAGATAGAATACTATGGCCATACTAGGGGGTGGCTTAGTTGCAGCAGGGATTCTATCCCAAGTTTTCTAGAATTTGGAGTTGAAGTTAGTCATGTCTTCTTGTGGTCCCCTTTGAATGGTAATCAACTGCTGTAATAAAGAGGACTTATCACCCTTTTCTACAAATCTTTCAAAAAATAGATCTCCAAGCTGGTCCCATGTAGAAATGGTATTTGGGGTCAAGGACTAATACCATTTTAAAGCCTTCCCTTTGAATGAGGCTACTAACAACCTTAGGGCCACATTTTGCTCTGTGACACCATGTATGGCATAGACATCTGATACATCTTGAAGATGTTCTATGGGTGTTTTTGAGTCTTTCCCACTAGATTTGGGCAGAGCCTTTAGAACATTTCTTGGAATAGGGTCCCAAATAGCTGGTGGTGTTGGGAGGATTAAGGGGCTACCAGTGTTCTAGCTCACATAATTTCTTGGAGGGACATTAGCTCCCATGTTCGGTACTGGTAGAAACTAGTTAGCTCTTCTTCTTAGACTAACTACCAGAGGTGGCAAAAGAATACCTAGATTTGCAATAGATTACAATCTGGTGACTAGTCTATAGCTCTGACTCCTCGTAGCTCTTTGGTTCATGCAGTCTTGAAGTTTCAAGACTATCCCATTAGGTGTGCCAGAAACTATTGATGGCGTAAAATTGCACTAGGTCCTAGCCAATCAACAATTGGAAGTTTCAAGTTGTGGGATAATGTGACTTGAAATAACCTCCAGGTTTTAAAGAAGCTGGTCTCTTCTATTTATGGTTGTTGGGGAAAAGGGATAGGAGACTAAACAGAAATGCAAAATGTAGGAATTAGAAACCTAACTATGGTGATGCACCTGAGTATAATCCTAATCCTAACCTAAGCACAGTGAGGCTATTATATGATTATATTACATTTAAGAGCAGACAAGTGCATGATCAATGTAAAAGGTCAGAATAATAGAAATATAGGCTCACAATAGGGGAGTCTTTTGCTAAGATATAGGAATTGTCAACAAAGTCATAGTGTTTTATCTTCTTAATAGAATCCTCCAATCACATAAGAGGTGCAAAAGTCACACACAGTTATGTAGAACTTTAGACTCCAAAAAATGAGACAAAAACAAATAACATTTCCAATCACAATACTAGAAAATCTATAGCATAAACTACTTTGTAATTGACACAGATAACATCAACAAGGGCATAGTGTTCCATTTTCTTATTGAATTTTCTAGTCATACAAAAGATGCAGAAACACACACAGTCATATAAACCTTTCAACTTAGGAAAATGGAACAAAAGCAAATGATATTATTGGTCAAAACTCTGGAAAGTCTAAAACTATAAAATTTTCCCCCTTTTTCTTTTTACAATTCTCCCTCTTTTATAGCCTTGGATCACTCCCTTCATCATCCCCCTTCTAGCGCAATCCTCTCTGTCTTTCGCTCACAAGGGACAAATAGTCAATGCCTTTAATGTTTTGGGTGGCTCCAAAAATCTACCTGATGAACTATTTCATCTACTTGAATTAACTCCAACCGATTTTCCCTCCATTTTGCTTTGTAGCAATAGATACATAAAACACTCTGTTATGTTTGAAATGGGAGAGGACACTTAGTCAATTTTCTAAAAATCCTCTTGATCACCTAGAAGGCACCAAAAAATGACACTTGGTGCTTTCTGCTTGATTCATTGAAGACACGCGACTATCTTCACTTTTCTTGGGCTGTTGTAGTATCATTTGGGAAATATATTAGACTTTTAAGGATGGTGACACCTAGCAATTTTTACAAACCTTGAAGTAACAACTAGGGCCCACCATAACCTTTATTGAGCAATGAAACTCAAAGATGGTCTCTCAAGAATTGGCACATCATAGCCTCTACTACCTCTGGGAAGACACATGGCACGATCCACTTCTCCTATTAGGGGTATGTGGCAGCTTCTACTTTTTTAGGGATGGAGTAAGCAAGGAACTCAAAGAGTGACACTTGGCAGCATCCACTACTTTATGGCACTTGAGCAAAATGAAATGATGCCTTTATGCGTTAAACAAAAGCATTAGACCCAGGTGTTGAACCAAAGTCCCTCGAATGTCGACACGTGGTGACCTCTGAGCTTCTTTAAAAGGTAATTTAGGGCCTTTGTTGTTTCCACCTGGCACTTTTTGCTCTCTTTGTTGCTTAGCTTGTTGGAAGTCTTTGTCAAAATAAGAAACATGAGTACCTCTTATGATACACAGATGCTGACACGTGGTGCATTCTGTGGTTCTCTAGAAGGCTACAATGAGGTCATCAGAAGTCACTAGTTGTCCATCTTTGTCTCCTAGAGGCCAACACGTGGCTGCTTCCGCATGAATCCAATACTTAGGCCAAAATTGAAATGAAAATAATAAGAGAGGCAAAAAGGGACTGTGCTCTGAGGATGACACTTGGTAGCTTCTGCTGTACTTCGACACTTAGGCAAAAATGAACCCTTCTTCTGCTTCAAAACTCTGTGGCTTTGCTCAAAGTGCATATGAACCAAAATTGCAGTGGTCGACTAAAAATTTGAAAGCAACGTAGAGTAAAAATTTACTTTATAGGTACCATGAACATTCTCTAATTTTTATTATGTTTGACTTAAAACCATATGTTAAATTTTGAAATTAGATTGACCTAGAAAAGGGGGTTAGAAAGATGGTTTAGACAATCCAAACCATTCCCCACTGAGTGATTGATCATTGCATATGTTAAAATACTTAGAAAAGGGATAAAACAACACATACTTATCCCACCTATGTATTTTTTAAATCAATTGTGTTCCACTAGGATGCAATCCAATGCTTTGGCTTTAAACACTTGACACCATGACAATTTGACATTGCATTAGTGTTTAGACTTATCTTTAGGGATTCTCATTTGGGGTATTTTTATGTGTATGTTATTATGGTAATGTATCAAGGATGTTATAATTTATTTTTAAATATTTTCAATGGTTATTAATATAATTTATAATTAGTGACCAATTAAGAATGACCTGAGGCCTGATTGGTATTTATAGTTGAATATCTATATTTCAGCCCATAATTGACATAGGAAACATGCTTATGCAAATCCAAGGAATATGTTTTAATTTTAAAAGTATAAATTACATGTTCCTAGAAGATAAAATTAGAGGCACATACTTGTGGTAAATACATCTCTTCAAATATTATTGGCACTATCCAATGAGGGAAAACAAATTGCCTAGAAGATGGTGATAGTTTTTTTAAGATTATAGAGTGTTTTGTCATAAACTATGGAGATATTTTATATATGTTATATAAAATTAGGTTGTCCAAGAGAATAATTAAGTAAATGGATATGTGAATGTGGCAATGTTTAAATTATGTACACTTAAGTCATTTATGTTAAATATATGTGAAAATTGATGTTTCCAAGTTTCTAATAGAAAATTTAGGGGTTTAAAAATTCCCCAATATTGAAAATTATTGATTTAAAGGATGAAAGAGAGAAAATTTAAATATTTTTTTAATAAAACTTGATGTTACTAATTATGACCCAAATATAAATCTTACTTAATGAAAAAAATTGTAATAAAACATTTATATATCAATGTATTCTCAAGAAGGAAAATATGAAATATATTATATCATTGAATTAATTAAAAGTAATATTTTATGAGTGAACACACTTTATATTATTCATCAAAATATTATATATAATTAATTTAGGTAATTACATGATGTGAATATGACCCAAGGAGATGAAATTGTTGAAATCATGTGTTGAAATTTTTTAATGTTTCAACCATATTACAGACAAAGAAATACTAGAAGTTGAGAAACATAGAAACCTCAACCACACTACTCTAAATATAATTAGTTTTTTTTTAAACCATGAAATATTTTTATTTACAAATGTGTATCCCCAAAATAAGTTTTTATGTCAGGGTGGAACCCTAAAATAGGTTTTATGGCAAGGTGGAATTCTAAAATATTTTTGTATGAAAATTAAAACTCTTAATAAATCATTGTAAATAAATTTAATGCTAATGGTGATTATAGAGTTCCATAAATCATTAATATAGAAATATAATTTTATTTATATGACCAACATTCATGCCCAATATTTTATCCATTTATACCTCAAAGAGATATAAAATGCCATAATTTTTCCATAAATATGTTCAATTTGATAAATATGGTCAATTTGACCATATAATTTGTCTCAAAATTCCATAAAATATGTCAATAATACTTCACAATATTATTAAATTACTCATATATGCATCACATGTGCCTCAATATACTCAACTTTACCCATATGAAAAACTTAATATTACCCAAAAGGTGATCTATTTTTTTAGTAATGGAATGGATCTCTAAGATAAACTTAATATATTCCCTCATTTTGAGGTGAGGGATGAATCCTATAAATTAGTCACAAAAAATGAAATATTTATGGGCATCATGATGTGTGTGTGTGTGTGTGTGTGTGTGTGTGTGTGTGTGTGTGTGTGTGTGTGTGTGTGTGTGTGTGTGTGTGTGCGTGTGTGCGTGTGTGCGTGTGTGCGTGCGTGCGTGCGTGCGTGCGTGTGTGTGTGTGATCATGTATACAAACATGATTATATATGTCATCATATAAATATTTTATCTTTAAATAATGCATAAAACATGTAATAATATTAGAAGGGCATATAAGTGTCATGTGAAGTAGATATATCAATTAGACATGCATCACTAAGAAACATAAAATATGTATGGTAGGAATATGTAAATTCTAAGTCTATATGTTATATGATAAACTAATCTTTCACACTTGGAAATTATCAATCATATCTCAAACCTTTAGTTTATGACCCTTCTATTGCCAAAAGGCATGTACTCTCTATTTCACTATGCCTAAATGCTTATCTTATAGTCCAAACTTGATATTTTGATTATATAGATCAATTGTATCCCATATAATGCTTAAAAACTAATAAACATCTTACACTATAAGTTATATATCTTCAATAATTCACTGACCTCCAACACACTACCATCTAGACTAGGACACTAGCATTGACACTAGTGTCCTAGATCTAATGCCAGTGTTTGAACCCTACATGTGATAAAATTTTACAATATTTTGACATATATCTATTTGCATGTAGTATTATTTTAACCATCTCCTAGATAATTTAAAATTGTTGTATAAATACAAAACAAATCCCAACCATTAGACATTTATAAATTTACTAGTAAGCATCTATTAATCTCACTTAACCATTTAGAAAACTGAGTTATAATTCCACATTATTCAATATTTACAAATCAATCATAGGATTAGTATTATTATGTGTTAATTTTTTTTAATAATATACCATGAGTAATTTGTTTCAAGATACAAGATATATCACTACATGCACTCACATATAACATATTACACCATTGGTCACACACTATCCCACTCAAAGTGGAGAACTACATCAGTATGAAGACCTCTTTGGATTATTGGATATGTAGGTATAAATCATTGAAATATGGGTGTTATGTCATATCAATTTCAATTTATAGGTAATATCAAATTAAATTGAGCCCAATAACCCATATTTCGTAAGGGGGGCATGCCTTAATCATAAAACCTAGGATTTTGAGCTACACACTGATATCCAAAACTTGTGAACATGATCTGAATAGAAAATATGCAAGGTGAAACTAATATGTGTATGTGAAATTTATAAAAATTAAATGTATTATTTACATTATATAAGTTTAATTTTCTATATGGAAAAGTCAATGTTAATATCCCTATTTTTATGGTAGTGTCTCAACTGAACTAGAGCTAATTTCTAGAACATGTCAAATCATAATTGAGCATCATCTTGACTTTTTTTACACCTACACTTAAAAAATATGCTTTCCCATCATTAAATAATATAAATATAATTCCTTATCAATGTTTAATAAATCAAATTACTTTTTGGCATTGTACTTTATATATTTATCATATTTACATAATTTAACACTTTATCAAAATATATTATGAATCTAAATTATTTAATTGGCCTAATTTTATAATAGTCTTATCCTCAATTGATTTAGATATTATATTTTAAATATTTCATAAAAGTCGTAATTTTTTTTGAAATCAACCTCTGAGTCTTCTTATGCCAATCTTGGCTTTCCCTAGGGTTTTTAGCCTTCTAGAGTTTCATATTGCAATACTTACTCATATTTTTATTTTATTAATTTGTATGAAACCTAGGTGTAGTACTAAAATAATTGGTATATCTATTGAACATATTGATATTCTTATTCTCAAAAATAAAATGCATCAATATAATACCCTATCAAATTTTGACAATAATAAGAGTGACAATAATTAAAATGAGAAAAATTCTAAAAAAATAGCATATTGGATGAATATGATCATGAAGATAATGAAACACATGAGGAATTCTATCAAGATAAATTTAGGAATATTAAAATGTTCTAAGAAAAAATTAATGAAAATATTGAAGATCTCTAGAATGTTCTCAATACTATATTAGAAACCAAAAAATCTAAAAGTTTTAGTGAACAAACATTTCTCTCTATTGATATAAATATTGGGGCTACAAGATATGTATATCAAATATAACTCCTAATTTCCCTCCCCTTAATCAAACCATTGATCCATACATATAGTGAGGGCATGGGATATGTCTTAAATCCAATTTTTTAAAGATAAAACAAATGGTTTATACATCTTCCATGGTAACAACCAATACTCCATCTTAATTACCAGTTTCAATGCCTACATCAACAAAAGTGGTGTTTACATACCCTTTGGTAACTTATAAAATATAAAATCTCAATCCTAATGGGTATATTATGTAAAATATTTTGTAAGTGATTCAATATTTGGAAGCTAAGGTTAAAAATATTGAGCAAAAATCTTTAAAATCAAATCATGATGTTAATTCACAAGATGTATTGCATAATCCTCTTACAACTAAGATATATTTGCACCCTTTTCCATCTAACTTATTAGATCCCAAGTTAACACTTTATGATGTCAATGGTGACCTTGATAAACACTTATGCTTTTTCTATGCAATATGTCTTAATTATACTTCATATGATAAAGTTTTTAAAACATCACTCCCAAAAATCCTAAAGGACTATGCTTTAAGATGATTATGTGATTTACTAGTATAATCAATTAAATCATTCAAATCTATATCGAATTAACTTCTATCACATTTATCTATCAACATTAATGAAAACATTTCATATACAAAAAATTCAAAGATCAAACAAGGAGCTAATTAGCCCATTAATGAATATGTTTTGAGGTAAAAGATAATTTTGTCTAAAAGTACAAATCCAATGGTAGATAAATAACTTTAATATATCTTCACAAAAAGTTTACTTTCCTCACTACATGAATCTATTATCTTTAATAAGTTTAAATATTTTGATGACTTATGCCATATTATTTGATATTGATAAATGGAATTTATTACATTAAATAATCTTAATTATGTAGCCAACATATTGAATACATAAAATATAAAGTTTCATATCAAACTAAGTTGTAAGGGAAAATATCCAAGGCTAAAAAAGAAATATAAACAATGTTGAATATGGTGTCACAACAGCCTAATCAGATCATCTTATCTAATGCACCTAAGAGACAATTTACAAGATTAAATGAGTTTCTAGTTTCATTCCTTAATAATCTTGTGGAGTGTAATATCATATCTTTCCCTCCTCCCTTAGAGTTTTATATGAATCTATCTCTCCCAAAATGATATGATGAAAATGATTATTGTGAATATTACAAATGTGTTGGTAATTCTATGAAACTGTGTTTCAAGTTTAATCACAAGATATTATATGTCATTGATAGTGAGAATATCACATTTTATTATTTTAAAAATGGTTCAAGATTACAACATGGCAACCACCAAAACCATAAGATATTCAACAATCCATTATAGAAAGTGTAAATCGTATATAATGCAATACTCCTCTACCATATTATGGGAACCCATTAGACGTGATTATTTCACACTTAATCATAATATACGTCACATGTTTCATAGGAATTGTATTAAATTTGATGATAATGACATTATGGATGATGAATCAGATATTCACTCATTATTTATTAGATCACATCTTTTTAATCACCATATACATAATGTTATTTTTTATAATGGTTCTAGTGACAATGTATGTACCATGAAATTAATTACACATTTGGGATATACACATGATTATTTATACCTTTCAACCAAGATGATCAAAATATTCCATGGGAAATCATAAGAGTTTTTTGGTGAGAGTAATTTACCTTTATGGGTTGGTCGATCACATGTGACAACATTTCAAATTATACCCTATAACTGAGTCTTTGATATGTTAATAGGATGAACATGGATTCATAAGTTCCATGTAGTAACATATATATTACATAGGCATCTCAAATATATTAATGATAACATGGTAATCACATTTTTAGGGGTAGAATATAAGCATCCATAAGAAGAAGAGAAGCTTATTATAAGATGACTAATTATATAAACCATTAAGCTTAATCACGAGAAAAATGGTAAGGAAAAGTAAGTAACCTTTCCTAAGAGACTAATACTTGGGAGGTTATTACATAAGATATACATATTCGATTCCATAGAGCCATCATATATACCTACATGGGCCAACTAGTTGTTGATAGTAGATCAAAATGTTTTAGAGAGGGTATAAAGACCCAAAATTATAGTTACACTTAAAACTAATAGATTACTAAACAATGGGTTCCATGAACTACTACAGATTCTACTATTAATTCATGATCATATATTCCTATGAGGCATAAAAAAACTATTACATATTCTTCAAATCTAGATTTGGCACATATACATGATCCTTGGCAACATGTTTATTTTCTTGTATCTCATCATGATCCTAGAGATTTATATGAGTATCCATTAGATGGTATCATTAACTAGCCTTATCGTTATTAAATTTAAAATATTCAAAAAGATAAAAAAAATTAAATAATCATTAATAATACAAAACCATTCAAATAAATAAGAAATACAAAAATATTTAGCATTTACATGTTTACTAGATTTTGCATATGTTATTTAATTTATGTTAGTAGATAATATATAAGTTTATATAAACACATGTTTTATGGGTACTAGAGTATGATACAAGAATACACTAGATCCATGTTACATGCACATATAGATGTTGGACCTTTCCTTTACCCAAATGACACACTACATTAGGGGAATATGCTTCCATTGATCAAGATTTATATAGGTTCTATTGTTTTATGATCACTTTACATTATCAAGATGAGCGTATATACCAATGTTTAGACATTTCTATATTCATTCTTATATATTACATAGTGTGATAGATATGTTGTGTTATAGGAAATTTTTATAACACATATATTCAAATACTAGTATAGTTTGCATATAATAGTTAATTATACTTCACGTATTCATCTTATCAAATAAATTACTTGAGTGTAATTATTAGTTTCTACCTTGTCTTGATTTTGAAAATTTTGAACATGTTCCTTATTTGTTAACCCTGGTGTCATCAAGTGTTTTTTATTTAGTGTACAGGTATTTGAACATGTCCTCTCCCTCAAGTGTGTAGTAATTGGGCACACTCCTTGTGTTTAGTATCCTTAAATCCTATTTTTCATGACATTTAGCTCCCTTGTGTGTGTTCTTTATTATTTTTTGAGCTTATTATTGTTAATTATAGACATGTTTGTGATCAATATCATACATCCTAGGGTTTATTTTGTTTAGATACTATCAACTTCATTGATACTTATACTTAGAAATGATAACACTATATATCTCTTTACTACATGATTATACAAATATATAATGGTTATCTTATCCTTTTTAGATAATATAAATATTATTTAGTATTCCCATCACCTTCAAGAGGGGGGAGAATATAAGTGGGGTCATGTCATAGAGACATGATTAAACATACACATAGATGGAAAATTGGTATAATTTTATATAATTAACATAATTTAAATGTACACTTGGGTTAGATTCATAAACATTTGGAATTGATTTTCATAGAATTGGGATAAAGTTTTTCAAAAATGTGATATATATTATGCACACTTTATATAGAAAAAGTTTGACTATGATAGATACTTCAACTTGAGACATATAAAAGGTGTATATTCCATAAAAATAAAGTAAATTATAGATGCACCTTCAAGGTATTTACACATTTATCCACCAATCTTACCAAGATTCACCATTTGAACCTTTATTTGTCTAAAATAATTAACTCCCTTTCATAATGAGATCAATATTTAACATGATTGATGACCTTGATACTGATCCCATTTGTTTAGGTTGATGTGTTTAGATCAATTTACATGGATGAGATTGGATAGATTATGTATACATTTGATTTATGCTATTGACATTTAGTGATCTCAATGGCATTGGCATAACTCACCCTTGCACTAAATTGGGGGAATGATCACCCTCTAATTCCCCTCTTCACATATCTAAAGATTAGTTTTGAACCTATCTCTAATTATTTATCAAGGAAACATCATTACCAAATAAAAAATATCAAGGGGAAATATGGTTGTATTGACACACAAGTTTACTACTCCCTTGCTCTCTTTTTTTGTAATCATTTCAATTATTTTAAATTTTAGATTATACACACTGGTTAAAATGTAAAATTATCTTTGTTTCAAGTAACAAATAAAAAACCAATTAAAATAGGGTTCAATTTAAATAAATGTGGATTTTACACACCTCAATACACATATATTATCTTTTAATAGAGTAATTTCATCCTTATTCATTACTAGATTAGGGGGGATATAAATGTTAAATATAAATTTTATATTATAAACTAGACTTATACACTAGTAAACATAACTCATGGATCAAACCTTTAGTTAATGGCCATCCCACTACCAAAAAGTTTATGTTTTTCATCTCATTGTTCCTAAATTCTTATCTTAATGCTTGACCCTAATATTATGATTACCTAGATAACCTATTACCCATAATATACTTAAAACCTTATATATATATATATATATAAAATTATTAGTTATATATCTTCATCAATTATTTATCCTCTAGGACACTACTATCTAGACTAGGACACTAGCATCAATGTTAGTGTTTCAAGGATGACAATAGCATATAAACCCTAAAATTGAACAAGTTTATATTTCAACGTGTATGGGTTAGCATATAGTATTATTTTAAAAAAATATGAGATAAATTCAAAATTAGTGGTATAAATAAAAAACAAATCCCACTCATTAGACATTGATAAATTTACCAAGTAAAGACCTATTAAACTCTCTTAATCATTTGAAAAACTAAGTTATACTTCCCTAATCTTATGTATTTATAAACTAATCATAGGAATATTCTTATTACATAGATGAATAAATAAAATAATAGTAAAGGTTTAGTATTTTTCATGTTACAAGATATATCACTATATGCACTCATATATAACATATTACACCATTGTTCACACACAAGCCCACATAATGGGGATAACTACATTAGTTTGAGGCACTCTTTGGGGTATTTCTATGTAGCCAGTGCTCACTAAAAATGGATATTTTAGGTAACCTCAACTTCATTTGAGCCCACTAACCCCTATTTTTCAAGGTGACATGCCTCGATTAGAAGACCTAGGGTTTTGAGGTACACACTATATACACATCATATTTTCAAACTTTATCAATGATTGATGCTTTATATCTTACAAGAACCCATTGAGTATTAATATATCTAAGTACATGCCTTAAGGGGTGTACCAAGGAAGTTTTTGGCATACAATTGGTGCTTTTCAATGTTTTTAGCCCTTTTTTCAACATATTATCTACACACTTGTCTCATAAAACTATTGCCCTAAGCTTTGCCTCTTATTTTGCACCCTCTAGTCATTTACACCTTCATTAGCCCTTTCCTAACCTAAAAACCCTTTTCTATGATTCAAATTACATGTTCAACCATGTAAAACTTTTACTCTTATTGATAAAACTTATTAGGGTCTAGGTCGGCCCTTGGCCGACCTAGTCCATAACCTAGTTTATTTTTGTCAATTATGATACTAGGTCGGTTGGGTCGACCTTGTCAGCCTAAACTTTTATAAGGGATTAGGATTATATCCACCAATATAAACACGATAATTTTTCCATCTATAAAACAAGATAATAAGTAATATATATTATGCATTTGCTTATCTACCATTCTACTTGAGAAGCAAGATTAGGGTTTTATACTTTCTTTAGAGATATGGATCTTGTCTTGTGGAGAAGTATTTTAGATGCATTGATAGGTTGTGTAGCCTATAGTTGATTTATCATTGTCATTATTTTATACCAAAACAACTTATTGTTAATCACCTTGGAAAAGGGAGAGATTGAGTCTCAATGTGTTCATCTTTAAAGGTAAGTATTCCTAATTTTGTTCCTCCTTTTTAAGAGTAGATAGATATGCATTGGTACTTATCTTCCATGCATTAGGATTTTGTATACATTGGCATGCGTATATGTATTATATGCATGTTTAATTTTAATGTTTATTACCACTACCTTGTGCCATAAGATTTGGTGAGAACTAGATTAGACATTGCTTTACTTGTTATTAGTATAGTGAATATGAAAAAATAGAACCTAGTTGGGGTTATTGCATAGTTTTACTTGATTAGAGTTTTTAGAACCCTATCTAGTGATATTATTGTGGAAATATATCCCTCATATAGGTTTATTAGAACCATCTTGGCTAGGAACCTAATTATTTAATATATCCCCAATCAAAAGTGTAAGTAGGATTTATCTTTTTTGAGCTAGGATTGATTTATAGATCTATTGTATTTCCCATTGCATACATTCTGGTGAACCCAACATGAATTTAACCCTTATAAGGTTTTTTCATACTTTATCTAATCTTATTATTTTTATATTTTTGATCTGTCTCAAACCATTTAGTATAGTTCTAACTTTCTAAGCATAGGTTTAACATACAGTCGTATCAAAATAACATTATTCTTGCTATGTAGGTCTTCATTAGATATATGTTACTGAATCGAGTATGTTGATGAATTAAAAATATTCAGTCTTAGATAGTCATGCAAGGTCAAATTTTTCATCTTATTTTCTCTTTCAACTTCTAAATCAATAAACTAGGTTAAACATGTTAACTTAGTCATCTTATTTTCCTTCGTCACAAAGGGTTTTTTAGAATTGGGATGAAATAATTGACTTAATTTTTAAAATTTTGAAAGAAACATTCAAATCACTTTATCATATAATTTCCAATCCTAGCCATATTGAAACCCACCAAGGTTGCTCTCTATCTCTCTCAATCATTTTAGTACTTCCTTTCAGTTTTGTTTTGTGAAAGTTAGTAGTCTTGAAATCTATAACCTTAAAATAAACTAAGTTGGCTTGGTTGACTTAGTTTTATAGCTTGTATTATATCTAAAAGACTAAATTGACTTGTTCAACTATGTTTTTAAAAAACTTTGCTTTTGTAGAATAGTAGCAACCTAGTCAACTCTATTTTGTGTTGTTTGCATATAGTGTCATCTGAATCGACTTTGTATTATTCTAAATTTGGGAATTAACATATATTTTCTAGTAATTAATTCACACTTTCATTTTCAAATATTTACATGCTTAAAGTAACTCACATAGTCTAAATAGGTTTTTTATCAAAATACCATTTCATTACACTACTTTTAGTTTTTACACACACTACTAAATAATATAATATTAAAAATTAATTTAACATTTATCTTCCCAAGGCATACCTACTTGGATTTCATCATCAAGGGGAAAGCCAACTTTTTAGCCATGTATAAATATGTGGTTAATGGTATATATTGGTAAACCACCTGACATGCTTATCATTATGAGATTATGAAGTGAGGGGGTAGGCCCTAATACCAAGCTACTAACATTGTAAACATAGATCCCTTTCAACCCAAACATCCTGAAACCATCCATAAATTGATTTATCATTCCCTATTTTAAACCAACTTTCCTATCACACTTAATTAATACTTTATAATAATCTAATAAGACTTAAGATGACCACTTAGTTAGCATTTAATTTTCAGTTGATTTCTTGCTCTCTAATAATTATGGGTTGTTTTAAAAAAATTGCATTAACCAAAATTGGTGTAAGGTTTTTTTTTGTGTACCCTAATTGGATCACTCACATTGATATAATTATTTGTGTGTTTGCTTTCACTTCTTTCTTAAATTATATTTCAAAATGTTTCTATATTTTAGTACAATATCAATATATTCAATACAGTCTCTTACAAGTTCTATTTTCCCCTATCAATAGTACATAGTCAACCTACCTAGCTATTTATCCTTATCATCCTAGTTTATCTCCTAGTCTGTAATACAGAGTCAACTTGTATGACTCTTATATCCTTCTTTGTTAGTTAGGTTATAGAACTAAGTCAATTGGTTTGACCTTGTATACTTATCATATTAGTTTCATACCTTGTCTACAATATAAAATTGACCTATATGACTTTATACTCTTTTTTTCCTACTAGATTGTAGTACACATTTGACTTGATCGACTCTATATCCTTTTTCCCTCTTTTCCTTTACATCATCTTAGTCTTACTTAATATTTCTCCCTCATTAATAACTTCTTATTCAAAGACAACACTGAGTTGAACTAAATAGCTATGATGAGCTTTACCAACCCCAATAGGTTCTCCCATAAACATCTTGTCGTTCCTACCTTAGATGAAATTAATGTGCATGTTTCCACTCACACTAAAAACTATGAGATCCTTCCTCATTCATATTTAGTTTTCAACCCTATTTTTTGCTTTAAAGATTCACCTGAGTTGGAATATAATCTATAAATTCTCTTCTTCATCAATGAATTTCCTTAACATTGAGGAAATGATAATTCTAACTTTTACCATCATATGATAAGTGTTCAAACTAATGAAACCCATTCACATTCACCCACATTCTCACATAGATTTGGGAACAGTATATTCATTGTTTCTCAACCACTTCCTTCTCTTTTAACCCCTTCTCATACTATGGCATCTTCCTCTTTAATTTTCTGCACCTTCATGATAAGTATCTCTATGAACATGGTAGATTATACATCTAGTGGGCCTCTTTTAAGACTCAATACTCTTGATTCATCCACTAATGAATCATTTTATACCCATGTAAATCATGCCTCTAGTGTTGCATATTCTCATCCGTCTACTAGTGCACCTTTTGCCACACAATCAAATCATGTTACTAGTGCCTCACTCACTAACAATTCCTCTAAAAATACTAATAACACCCATAGTCATACCCAGGCCACTAATACCAATGCCAATGCTTCACATAATACAAATAACACCTCTCAAACCCATCAAGTTATATTTCAAACTCTTAATCAAATGAATGATTTCCAAGATAATAATGCTAACCAAATGATGCAAATGTAAAATCAGCTTATCCATCTCTAAAATCACCCTCAACAAATTCCATGGGTAATAAATAACCAAAATTCTCCCCACCTCCTCTATGGGTTTCCCATGGTAATCTCATCCCTCAACCTCCTCTTGTTAAAAAAATAATTAAGAACCTTAAAAATGAACATCTTACACCTCAACTTGCTAACATAAATATAGGATGTATCACCTCTACCATTAGTTATAATTTGTTAACCAATCCTACTCTCTAGTTAAAAACATTTAGAAATGTATACAAAGATTGGCTCGAGTTAAATACTTTTACCACTATCAAATTATTAGAATAAACTCTCTCTAGAGATGCTTTATCTTGGTATAACCAAATCAAACCTCATTCCATCACTAGTTTGGAAGGTTTAGTCAATGCTCTAGTTCAAGATTTTTAAACTAGTGATCTCCCTAAAAATACCTTGGCCATTTTATTAATTGTAAGAAACTTGAGATGGAAAATTCATAAGCTTTCATCAAATGATGGCGGACCTTGTATATAAAGTGTGAACACAATATGGTAGATGACAACATCTTTAATATATTTACCAATTCTATTTATCCTAAGTTACAATATTAGGTATGGACTCTCTCTCTCTCCACATACCTTGGAAGAATCCATTGACCAATCCAAGTGACAATATTTCCTCATGAATCTATTAGATCCATCCAAACCTTATATTGGTACTCACATGTTAATCAAAAACAAAAAATTTCATTCTACTACTAATGGTGTTACCAATTCTTATGATACCATTCATACTATTTAAGTCATTATTGCCAATGAGGTTCTAGAAGAAGCTTTTGATCCAAACCAAATTTCTAATCCTAATTTATCTTCAACAAACAATATCAATGTTAATAAAATTTCATCCTTAAAATACTTACAAATACATTTTCCAAAGCCTCTTCCATGAGATCTTCATCTCACTCATCAAATGAAATCTTGGTATGATCCCACTAAATTATGTTGGTTTCATCCTAGTTAATGTCATTCTCATGAAACTTATAGATAATTATGTGATTTGGCTATGGATTTTATCCTTGGTCCCAATTTTGACCATGGATTTATTATTTTTAAACATAAACAAGACTATGACATTTCTTTTTAATCCCATGAAACAAAAACTAAATCTCAATATTTAAACCAAGATAATGCTCATTTGGATATCTACAAATATCCTTTTTTGAATCACCAAGACAAAAATGATAATCCTACTCCTTTTACCAATAATGTTGACAACCTTATATACCCAACTCCTAAATAAAATGTGGTTAATATGACTAATATGTGAAGAGTAGTTACCTTTATTGATTATCATCCCATTCACACTACTCAATTGTCTCACAATTTCCATGTTATCTAAGACTCTTCCCCAACTCATTTAACAGAGTTGAGGCAAGAAAACTTTATATCTTTTGATGAACCAAATCTAACACCTCCATTGGGTAACACTTATCATACTATTTCTACCACTAATTATTTATCCATCACCAATGATATTCAAAATTCTATAAATATTTCTTCCAATTTATCCCAAACCAAACCTTCATCAACTACCCCATCCTCTCACGACACTCAACAAACTTGTCCTCCAATTAAACCTCTTACATCCTATCAACATAAATTCACATGAAATTTGTCTCCTCCTTATAAGAACCTCCTTCAACACTATGCACCACTTTATAATAGTCCCATTATGGGTTATTATGAATGGGATACTATCATATAACTTACTAAACTACCATCTCAAATCCCATTTCTAAAACTTATGCAGAATTTTTCACATCATCATAATAATCTCATGTAGCTCACATTTAAAATGAACATTCATCATCCTCCCCTATTACGACATGAATCCACCTTATCTATATTATTTTATAGAATTTTATAATAGTATGAATAGATGTCCATACAAGTTGATGAAATAATGGACACTTATCTCTCCCTCAAATCCTCCATTGCGTCTATGATCCCTAATGATATCATGCTTCATGCATATGATCCTAACCTTTTTATTAGTGTCTAAATTCATGATATCTAAGTCAAGTGTGCCTTGATTAATGAGGGTTATGTTACTTGTGTTACCTCTCTTAATTTTATTAAAACCTTTGGATATTCTAAATGTAATCTTAAGTCCACACACAACACATGTCAAGTTTATGACCAAAATAATGCCTCCCTTAAGTTATGTGTGGATCCCTATCACTATTCCACCTATTAATATTTGAGTGAAGGTAATTATCTCAAGCTTTCCTCTATCCTATAACATTTTCCTTGGTAGGCCATAGACTCATCACATGAGAGTAGTTACCTCTTTCACCTGTTAATGTGTCAAATTTCCTCATAATAGACAAATATATAGGATTCAAGGTACACTAACCCTTAGAATTTTTAATAATTACAAGACCATGGTGTATTCAAGATTCCCACCATTGAACACTTGTCAAACATTTAATTTCATGAATCTCAATAGTTTAACTTTCCTATCAACTCCACTTGAGGTTACAATGGTTACCCCAAATTCATTAGGAATATCCCTCCTAACCTCTTAGATTATAATGAAAATGAACATAATGAGATCAATCTCAAAATCAAAACCTCATATCTCTCATGTCATCTCAGTTTTTAGCTTCCACCTTCTATGAAGACACATTCTTGTCAACCATCTAGTGATTATATACATGTTGTATTATCCAAGACTCAACATTCCATTCACCACACCACATTTGATGATAAGGTCATCTCTACCTATGCTATTGATCTTCATACACTAGACTATGATGATGGATATACTATAGATGATCCATTCTTAGAAGGCCTTGTTCATGCTTATGATGCTAAAATTATTTATTATCATTTCTTTCTACTTCAACCTTTTTAAATATCTTATCACATTTTATCCTATATAATTTTTAATTTTATCATTTTTACTCTTGTTCATAGAGTAGAGATGGTGTGCATACCTCAAATTTCTAAAGAGCCTCATATGAGTATGCTTATGAATCATACTATGACTGGTCCCTATCATTTTGAAAGATACCAAGACCCTTTAACTAACTTATCCCTATGATGATTGTGACTTTATTTCATCCTTTTGTATATCTCTCCCCTTCTTCAATTAAGCCCATTTTAGATCCTATTCCTACTTACTCTCTAGATAAGTATCTTCCTATTTTTTATCTTATTACTCCTTCAAATGAACCTAGTCTAGTCTCTCCACTAGCCCCACCTTCCCTTGGTGATGGTTTGATCCCTTTATCATAGCTTGATCTTTTGCCCACCAAATGGTTTGATCAACCATATTATGATATTAATAAAGTTATTCATCATTGTACTAGATATTTTTCCTTACACTAGCCTTCTTTGGCTTCTATTTCCACTCCCTCTATTAGTACACCAACAAAGTCTACTAACAAGCATATTTTTTACTTCCACAACATAGATAATAATTACTCCATGTATTGTCATAAGTTGTGATAATATATAGACACTTTATGTCCCACTACTTATTAGCCCATAGATAAGGCTATACCTCCCTCAAAAGTATTACCTAATTATCTTCCCAAATATGGAGAGGTACATTATCTCTAGAACCAATATGGTACTCATCACACTGATCATTTCCAAATTCTTTAGTAGCATCTCAAGGACCACCTCATGACCATTCCTATGACTGCCACCCTACCTCCCATATGTTGACTTCATAATAAGGTTCCCCTTTCTTTCCCCATGGATCCTCCACCTGTGGTCCTTCTCCACCTATAATTTCTCTACATGTGATTCCCTCACCCATGGATCCTCCTTCACCTCCAGACCCTTATTCACTAGTGAATCCTTCACATATGGATCATTATCCATCAATGACCCCTTCATCTCTAATAGATTCCATTCATATTCTTTATCTTGAGCATCCCTTACATGATAGTCCTCATTAACATGATCCTTCAAGAATTCCTATGATTTCCATGGAGTATATTTGATGCAAATTATTTTCTCAACTTTCCCTAAAGATCAATGAGACTTTGGTTGAAGTTTAAATTTAACATCATAGAGACTTATTATATGTGATGGATAATGTATCTAGATAAATATACCAATATTTATGAACACAAGCATGATGTTATTTCATTTCTTTCTTCACTTGGATCAGACATTTCCTCCCACTTACATTTCTCTATCTGATATAATTTGAAATTGTGTCAAATTCTTATTTCTCTTACATGATGACTCTTATTTTTCACTACATGTTACTTATGATTTCATTTTATTATTTATGTTATTATTATAATTCAATACATGCCCCCATGGATGTTGTATGACACAAGGGAGATTTATGGTGGGGTTTTAAACATGAAGGCCTTGTATGGGGTGTGAGAGTTTATGTCTTTGAGCATGTGAGTATTATTATTTAGTTTCATATGTGAGCATTGGTTATCTTGTTGAAATGATTAAAATTCCCCAAGGCATAGGGCCCTTGTCCTCCTTGGGATGAGCATCTAGAGTAGGTTAGATTCCTTTTATTCTAAACACACCTAGTTTAAGACTAGTGCACAAGCCTAAAGAGAAAAAAGGTAAATATACCACTAGCCTAAACATAAAATCTTTATAGAAAAGGGGAGGGAGAAGTTAAGAGATGATGAAAGTAAAAGAGGTGATGCACTTAGAATAGAGTGAGCACTCGTAATATAATAAACACACTACAAACATATGAGAACAAGTGTCTCCATGTAGATTCCACCAAGGACACTCAAAATGTATAAGTGTTTTGTATAGATGCATGAGAACATAGTAAAATACTGAGAGGGATGAATAATGATCCATAGACAATATCAACACAAACCCAAATGCACATAAAATATGACCTATAAGTGAGTTTTGAGCTCAATGAGGAGGTGTTAGAATTGACAATGGTGAGAGAGGAAAACATTACCCACAAATAAGGATAAAAAAACACAAATAAAAATATAACATAAGAAGAATGGAAGGAGGTGAACTTAATTCTCATTAGTTTACAATATTTAGCCAATACAAGTGCTCTTGGAGGGGAAATTTCAACATAATGAGGCTACTAAAAAATTTCCACCTTTTACAAGCAAAGAACTAGAATTTTATAGTGAACAAGCTTATTTTATAATAAATAAATCACTTGGGGTGATGGGTGCAACTTTTAATTCCTTCACAGTGCCATGGCCATGGCATTGAATAATGTTTGGTAGATTAGATCTAGAGTTTGTGATAGGATTTTGTTAGGGTACACATGTGCATATAAGAATGGAATATTTCCTTGACAAGGTCAAAGAGTGGTGTGTACATATATTCTGACATCTAATAGACACTTTTACATTTACTAACTTTGGCATGTATCAAGGCTTACTCAACTACCTCCAAATACCTCTTGACACATGACATGCCACATCAGATCTAGCTAGGCATTCATGGGGATTAAATGTGACTAAGCCACTTAGTTGGCTCAAGTTCAGACATGTGGCACTTTTTGATTGGTCTCAAGTGATCTAGATGCAGCTCTGTGTGGATGAATTATTGTTCCCTACCATGTGGCACCTTTTAATTGATTTTGGGGACCATATTGATAGATATTATAAAATTTGTATTAAATGTACAACTTAGATGGGGACACACATCATCTCAATGGTATTTTGGAGGAGTCCTTTGGATTTTTAGCTAGGAGCACCATGGGCATGACACATGTCCTTTAGAGGGACATTTGTCACTCTGAAAAGGAGCTATAAATAGTTGTACATCATTGAGTCTTAAATCTGATAGTCTAGGTGATTCACTTGTTAATCTTGAAAAGATCTTACATTATGCTTAGAATACATGAAATCATATTTTAGATTATTGGATTATATTGGGATGCATGGTAACTTGTATTTGAATGGACTTGCTTGTGAGAGGAGATATTTCTACATGTATTGTAGACACCAAAATTATGTCACACACACATGTGTAACTCCCTATGTTTAAAACCCTCTTAAGCCCATTTCAATAATAATAATTAGTCTCCCTAACCCATACTTTTACCCCTCACACATTTAATTAATTTAAAATACTTAATTAAGTTAATTAAAAACCCCTATTGACACCTTACCTCGCCACCTTTCCCTATGACTAATTCTTATCTAATGAGTCACCTCAAGAGCTAGTCACCTCATCCTAACTACCCAAGACTTATTTCTACTTCCAAACTAAATTCCTAATTAACTACCTCTTTCCTAACCCCTTATTTTTATCATTTTATAATGAGTGTCACACTTGGCACAAATAACAACAAAAAATAGGCCAAAAATAGTAAGGTTTACCTATTCTAGGGCCACTGACATTGATCAACCCATGGCCAATGTCAGTGAGATCATTGACATTGGAAATATAAGCCAAAATCCAACCTAAATTTAGGTTAGTAGAAATTAAGAAAATTGATTCTTACTCACATTTAAGCTCTAAGAATTCTATATTTGACATCCTAACTTACAATAATATTTTGTAAGTCAATCACGATTAGCTACTGAGCTTTTGAGGAATAACAACACCAAATTGTTCTCTTGTTTAGACATTCAGGTTTGGACTCCTTTATAGGGACCATCAACCTAACACTTATCATTTAGTGACCACTGTAGCTAAGTACATAACTTATTTTATAGGTCTTTTAAATATTTATTCTACTATCACTTTATATCTATTGTGTATTTCTTCATGCACTTCTAACTAAACCCCCGTGAGGGATTTAAAAAGCTTTCTCACTTGTTTCCCCTTAACCTAACACATCAAACCTTTGACTAGATCTAGCCAAGCCATAATATCTCTCTCATAAATCTTCCAACTTTATAGACGTGATCCAAACCATCTCCCATAATTAGAAAAGCTTCTGCAAGCTCCCTAATAATTATTACCCCTACTGACCTCGACAGCTTAACTAACATTGATCATCTCACTACTGACCTTGGTAGTATAACCAATATCAATAACTCCCCTACTAAATTTTATGATCATGGATTCCCTATCCTCTTCAAAACCTACCAAGATAACTTATAAAATACAAATAGAGTACCTCACCTACACCCTATCACTCTCTATTTCATACAGGTTGTTAATAATGGTAATCTTATCTCCCTTTCACTCTCTCTTTACCTCTCTTTTAGTTATTTATTATTCTTTTATTTCTCAATAGTGTGCTATCATCTATAAGGAAGTTTCACACTTCCTATAACAAGCACGTAGCTTGGCAAGCCACTCAATTAACTACTAACAAACATCTTATCGTAGTGTTTTCTTACTTGGAGGTAGTCCTCCCCAGCCAAAGACGACTGTTCACAATGTTTGGATATGGTGCATAAACCAGATTTAGGTTCATTCTAATCACTTATCCCCATCCTTTTTTCTAATTCCTTTAGCCTTAAAATAGACAAAATTTAGTGAAACATTTATCACATGCCTAGTGGGACCTTAGATTTTTCATTGGGTTCATTTCTTGTTTTAAACATTCATATAGGTGCATTATAGTGAAAATTTCATTTCTTGAAATTATTCCTTCTCTTTTATTTTAAAACAAAAAATTTAATATCTTAGTTTCTATTTAAAAAGCATTAAACTAAAATTTTCTTTCTTTTCTTTTTACCTCTAAAAGCAATTTATCATTTTCTTTTATAAAAGAAAAGAAACAATAAAATAATCTCTTATTTATTTCTTCTTACATGCACATTAGGATAGTAAAATTCATAACACTATTCCTATTTTATCTCTATTTTCATTTTAATCTAAACATTTTTTATTCAGGTTTAAAACTTACTGCATTTCATAGTTTACTTGTTGCATATTAACTCACCTAGTTAATTACAAGCATTTTGAATAAATTGTAGTACACCTATGTTACATAATCAAATCACATTCACATAAACAAACATCTAAACTCACCTAAGAAAAGGCCCATTGATATTTCATCACCTAGAGGATCACCTTACCCTACTTGACTATCTTACTTGGATTTCAAAACCTAGGGGAGAACCCACTCCATTCTCTGGCAGTGTATAATCTCTAGGCAGAAGGTATATTTTGGCTAAGCAATTTGGCTTAGCTCCAGGATTGTGAAGTGTGAAGAGCAAGCTCCTATAACAAGCCACGTACTTCATCTAACATAAATTTCCTCTTGAACACTAAAACTAACCTAAAACTAGCCCTAGATTAATTTTTAGTACCTTCAATAAGAAAATTCTCTTCTCACTATCTGATTAAGGCATAAGCCAACACGAGACTAAAAATTAATCTCTAGGACTTAATAGCTACTAGTTGAATGTTCTTTTTCTATGTTTTAATTACCTTTTATATTTTTATTTGGTAAGGACATTTGCCTATTGATTCACCAAATCAATACTATTCTTATTACTTAGTTTCTATAACCTATTATCTCAAGTTTTTTGAGTGTTGTTCGTTCTTACACAGACCTTTTACATCCACCATTTTACCTAGTTTCAACCTTTGGGTTCTTAAAAAATCATATTTTCCATCTCTCTAGAAATCACAGTGATCGACATCTATTAATCGTATTAGCATCGATAGATTTTACCTACCGACATCGGTTAAACCACTGATGTAGGCAAAAATTTTCTACCGACATCAGTCAAGTGATCAATGTCAGTGACTGTGTAATTTCATATACTTAAAATAACAAGCTAAAATAACCTATTTACTTACACTCAAACCTAGTTTTTCCTTATTCCACTTCTAATATAGGGTAGTAAGACTACTTATACTTCCTCTTGCATGGTATTGACATGAGCTCAAGCCAAAATTCTTACTGATTATGCAAGCTATAAACCACTTCCACCTTCCCCTCTCACTTTTAATTCTATCATGGAGCATACTTCAGATACAAAGCATACTCCTAGCCCTATCTAAATTCCCATTTTTCCTTAGGGAAATCAATATTTTGCTAAATTTCTTGATCACAATGTGGCATCCCTTTAGTATTACCTTACTATAAGCTAAACCCATAATTCTTTAGATGACATAATCTATGGTATGACAACCTCTCTAATGGAGACAACATCAGTTTTAATTGATTTCAATATTTTCCCCATGGTTACCCAAACCACCACTTTGATGAGTAACCCAATTATAAACAATTTCCAAAGTGTAGCATCTCCAACTTCCCAATCCCACCTAAACCCTAGTGTAACTTCTCTACTCTCACAACCACAACTAGTTCAGCCAAGTCACACCCCATTATAGAATTTAGTAGTACCTATTCCATCTACCCTCACACCTATAATTACTCAAGTTATGACTCACCCTTCATCTAGTCTAACCATGCCAATAATCTAACTTACAGTAACAACAACCAAGGCATAGTCTCCAACCCAATGAGACAAGTCCCTTTTCTTTCTACACCCTAGCCTATGACTCATTATCCTTATGTTATCCTAACACAAATTTAGAAAGCTATGTCATACACTCCCTCTACTTCCTATCAGCTTCCCTATAACTTAAGAGGTATCCCCCAAACTAATCCCCTTTCAGACCTCATTAAGATGCTGATGGACAAGATGTATAATCTAGAGACATCTATTTTTGGTTAAAAGAATGTATTATCTGATAATTAGATATGTAATGAACCAATCCATCCTTTTATGCCTATTCACCTTTATCCAAGCCAATGAGAACTCCCTAAATTCACTCATTTCTAGAGTAAAAAGGAACCACAACAACACTTGTGAGCATTTAGACATGCTTGTTATTTAATAGGACATGATGATGTGTTACTACTTCACACTTTCCCTATGTCTCTTTTAGGTGCTACCTTGGATTGGTATAACTCTATACCTTAGCACTCCCTTTTCTCATTTACCCAACTCACACAAATATTCTTAGACCATTTCTCTATTAACATTTCTAAGAAAGTTTCTATAATAGACCTTTATTCTATTAGACAATTTGATGATGAGTCTATTGCATATTTTTTCGCTCATTGGAGACGCTTGATAAATCAACTCTCCTTATCCTTACCCCAACCTAAGCTTATTAAACTCTTCTCAAGGGCATGTGCTAAGGACATCTTGTCCACACTTTGGGTATAAACTTTCCACACATTTGATGAGGCCTTCACAATGTCATAAAAACTCAAGGTTTGTGCTATAGATGAAGGCAAATTCAAGTTGCATAGTAAGAATCCCAATTTTGAATCAAATGAATCCTCCTCTTCTAAAAATTCTCCCTCTAACCAAATGTCTAAAGGCTCCACCAATACAATCATCATTAAGTCAGCCTCTTCCACAACCAAAAACCAATCAAATTATTCAACTTCCCAGAATCCGACCAAGAAATTCCAACAATGGTATGAATAAAGACAATACACTCTCATTGGAGAATCATAAACATCCATCTTGGAGAAACTATTACAATAAGGAGTCATAATACTTCCTTAGATCAAACCTCCTATACAATTCAACTCTTCCCATCCTATCCCATCCTGGTATAAGGAAGATGAGTTTTGTGGTTACCATCAAGTTAAAGGCCACAATTATACTAACTATAAAACACTCAAGAACATAATTCAATACATGATTGATAGAGGTGATCTCATCTTGGATAATCCTAATGCACCTCCTAATCAAAGTATGGATGTGTTCAAACACCCTTCTCCTAACCATTCACCAAATCAAAATATTGTCTAGTCCATAACTAACTCAGGCAATCATAATATCCATATGGTTAATATGGTCTTTCATTTTCCTTTACATTCCCCTCAATAGGGATATCCATTTAATTTACTCCTTCCCCACATTTAGTGGCATCTATTTCACCTGTTCTTCCTCCTTAGGTAGAAGAGCCTATTTCACCCATTCGACTCCCTTGAGAAGAAGAGCCTCCTTTACCACTCATTTTTCCACCTGAGGAACATGTAATGCCAATTCCATTTTCATCAATATTACCTTTCCTCTTACCACTTGAAAAACATTCCTTACCTAACCCTCAACCACATGTTGAAGGGAATATCATTCCTGCATTATACCCTCTTGAGGAACCTTCTTCACTTACTTATCCTCCACCTATAGAGAGTAGTACCCCACCCACTCCACCTTTATATTTAGAGGAGTTAGTATTATCTACTCCCATAATAGATGAGAGACCTATTGTTCCTACTCCAATTATACCACTCTTACCCCATTCTTTTACCTATAGAGGATCATACTTTACCCATGCCTTGCCTACATGTTGACGGAGCCATAATACCTATGCCTTACCCTCTTGAGGAACCTTATTTTTATACATCTCCTCTACCTATGGTAAACCATGTCTCTTCTCCCATCTCTATCAAAGAGGACTCCATTGTGGTTCTTTCTCATCTTTGGCCCAAAGCACCAAAAACCAATAATTTCCCTCTCTCCAAAACACTATAGCATTCTAAAGACACAATCATAAGGCCTACATGAACTTCATCTAAACCCTTCTCATGTTTGGTTAAAATTCTAGAATTTCTTGACTCTATAAAGCTAGACCATGTGGCATTTTGGGACCAAATTAAATCTTAGTATCCAACACAGTGAATGTCAACCTTTACCACTAATCCCTTTACTACCCTTTACACTAAGGTCTTTGAACAAGTTAGAGCTTCTTTACCAAAAGCATCTAAAGTTTAGCCATCTATGTTAGAAACCTCACCCTCATAGGAATCTATCTCATTAAAGTAGATCAAATTCTTAGGTATACACCTCATTTCTAATTTAATTCATCCATAGGTGAAATTAAATTTAACTCCTCTACCACAAGTAGGAGTTTTATGGAATAAATTATAGAAGAATGTTAAGCTCCCTATTTATCATTTATCCCTTCTTTAACCATCAACTTTACCATCCATTTTGGGATCACACCCCTCTACCTTAGTTAGAATATTACCTAACCAAGAAAAATAAAAGGTCAAGCTACCTCCACTCTTACCTTTACCATTTGGTAGACCTCTCACATTTGACACTAAAAAAGTGACAAAAAAAAACATAACTCCACCATCACCAAACAAGGCGCCATGTAAAATTACCTTTCCAACACTGAAACAAAAGAAGGTGTCCACTCATGTTAGCACAACAAGTGTGATCCCACTTGTAGGCTCTCAAATATTTTTACTACATCAATTATTGAAATATTTAATAATAATTCTTCCTCTCATTAAGCCTTATAGTCCTCTTATAATGAATCCATCTTGGTTTGATGATACACAAGTGTATTTATATCATCATTCATCTATACATGATAATGAGAGTTGTAAATCCCTCACAACAATTATTCAACAACACTTCAATGTTGACACTCTCTTTGATGACACTACCATTAACCTTCTTATTATTCCACCTTTGGCATCTATAGTGCCTCATATTATTCCACCTAAATTCAAACCTAAATATGTCATTGTAACCCCTTTACCACCTCCTTAACTAACGTTTCAAATCAATATAGTTAATGTAGCCACACAGTCACAAAACCAAAAAGATAAATCTAAGGAAAAGTTCATTGCTCCTTAGGATCAGCCTTTCACCAAAGACACTCCTCTTCTTAATCCTAAGATTTCCATCTTGGGTGTTCTTAAAACAACATATTTATAAGTTATTCAAAGCTCAATGGTGAAACAGATTCACCAAACTTCTATGAAGATGTCTTTGTATGAGTTAATCTAAAACTCATCCCAACACTATCAAGCTTTGATTAATGATTTTCAAGCAATTGAGGTACAATTAGATGATCCCCAACCTCTTATAGATTTGGTCAGTTCCCTTAATTCCATCTCCCTAATTTCTTTCAATGATTCAAAAATTTCACTTCAACACCTTAAAGATTAGGCTTATGCCCTTTTTATTACCAAATATATTGATCAAACTCATATTAAGATATTTATGATCAATGGGGGAGATAGTATTAATATTATTTCCACCCATGCCTACAAACAGCTAGCCCTTACTGATAATTACATGTCTCAAACTGATGTGGTACTCTGTTCCTTTAATGATACTATATCTACTATGGTGGGCATTATTGTCTTATATATTCATGTAGGTCCTTACACAATTTTCAAGATCTTCTATGTTGTGGAAGGAGAGTTTCAATATAACATACTACTTGAACAACCTTGGATATGTGTTATGGCATGTGTACCATCAACTTTGCACTATTGTGTCAAGTTTGAACATGATGGATAAGTGCATGTTATACATGTTGACCCGCCTCTCTTTAAAACATGAAACATGACATATAGTCCCAATGATTTTCTCATCCCATTGAAAATATCATCTTCTCCATATGATACTTTTGAAGATTCTACAAGCTCCACTCCCCTTGTTACACAAATACTAGCAACACAAATTCCTAACAAAGATCCCATGGAGGAGACCTTTCAATGTTTATCACTCAATGAATATCATTTATTAATGCTCAACATGTTCTACACTCCACAAAAGTATGGAAGACTTCAATGCACCCAAATTATGATCCTTGTATTGGGATGGTCATCCCTTATGGGTCCCCTAACCTTCAAACCAATTTCACATATCGGGGAATTAATCAAGCTCCCACTATTAACAATCCATCTTCTTCACCATAACCATTTACCTATGACTTCTCTTTCTTAAGTAACACTAGATTCACTCACACTTATCTCTATATGTGTGCCTAGAAAGGATTTGGTTTGGGTCATTGTGAGCAAGGTGTCCATACACCTATTGAATATCCTACTAACAACACCATTGAAAATGCCAAAAAGAGGTATGGAGTAGGATATGACAAACCAAATGAACTCACTAAAACCTCCCATGAACCAATTATTGAATAACCAATTTATCCTTCTCCACCTTCTCCACCATCACCTACTGAATCAAAGGTATCTATACCTCCTATTTTTTTTCAATAAATGATATCCATTTCGGGCCTCTCACCTATCGTTAGGGTAAGGAAACAAGGTCCCTTCCTCTTTTTCATCCTAAAATAATTGGTGAAGACTCTCCCACTATTAACATTATCCAATGTCAAGATGATTTTATAATTCTCACCTACATGGGGGTAGATGATTCTTATATCCAAAGATTTCTCCCATCTAAAACACAACATATGCTAAATGAATCAACTATTAACATTAACCTTCCCTCTCATGATAACCCTCACATCCTCAAGATTGGCCAATCTTTAGATTCTTCTGAGCAAGCTAATTATGCCATATTTCTTAATGACCATAGCAAAGCCTTTTCTTGGTCTTACAATGACATGATTACCTCTATCATCACCCATAACATTATCACAAATCAAGATGCTAAACTTGTTAATCAAAAGCTTGATAAGATGCATCCTCGTATTATTCTCCTTGTCAAAGAAGAACTCCAATGCCTCCTTTCTATTAACTTTATCCATCTCATCAACTACCTCTAATGGATTTCCAATATTGTTCCTATCACAAAGGAAACTAGGGGAATCCACATTTATTCTCATTGCCAAGTATCGAACAACTTGTTGATCTAACAACTAGCCATGAGATGTTATCACTTATGGATGGATTGTCTAGATATAATAAAATACTATTTACTCTTAAGGATCAACACAAGACAACATTTATTACCCCATGGGGGACTTTCTATTATTAGGTCATGCCTTTTGGCCTAAAAAATGCTAGTGCAACCTACCAATGTGCCATGACCTACATTTTCCATGATCTCCTACATAAAATTATGGAAGATTATGTGAATGACTTAATTGGCAAGTTTAACCTTCATCAAGAACACTTGATGATTCTCAAAACTATATTTACTCATCTCCTCCAATATAATGTTTGATTAAACCCAAAGAAATATGTCTTTGGTGTTCTTTCTGATAAACTCTTAGGTTTTATCATTTGTATCCATGATATTGAGGTCGATCTTGCTAAGGTCAGAGCAATCCTAGAGTGGCCTCCACCTACTAATATCAAATAACTCCATAGCCTACAAGGCAAACTTTAGTCAATTTCTTGCTTCATTTCCTAGTTGTTATATCATTTCCAACCCTTTCACCATCTCCTCAAAATGGATGTCTTCTTCAATTGGAATATATATTTCTAGGAAGCTTTTGATATACTTAAACAATACCTCCTTTCCCCATTAGTTCTTATTCCACCTAAGGAAAATCAGCCTTTATAGCTATACATCTCCACAACAAACCATTCTCTAGGTGTTATGATTGCACATTGAGATGACCAGCATTGAGAGTAGGTGGTTTATTACATAAGCTACACACTTATTGATTATGAGACTTGATATAACCATACTAAAAAAAATTGTCTTGTATTGGTCTTTTCCATGTCCAAGCTTCACCATTATCTCCTAAATCACAAAACCTATGTGGTCACCCATACTGATCCCCTCAAATAAATGTATTCCAAACCATATCAAAACCAATATATAGCTCAGTGGCTCATGCTTATTACTAAATTTACTCAAAATTCATTAAAAAAAAGTCTATTAAAGGGCAAACAATCACTGACCAATTAGTTTTTACCCGTTTACCTAACAATTACCCTTCAAACCTCAAATTCCCTAATGAATTTATTGCAATTCTCTTCATCGATGACATCTCCTATCAAATGATGATGTTCTTTGATATATCTAAATGTCAACATGGTGGGGGTGTGGGGGTCATTTTTATTCCTCTAGATGGAAAGTTTATGCCTTTATCATTTAAACTAGATTTTGAATGCACTAGCAATATGGCCAAATATGAGGCTTTGATTATAGGACTTTAAATATCTCTCTTCTTGAATATCTAATCCATAACTAGTTTCAGTGATTCTTAGTTAGTGGTTAGCCAACTTAATGGTTCTTACCTATGTAAAAATGAAATTTTGTAGTGATATAAACATCATTTAGATATGATATTGGGATCATTTGACTCTTATCTCTTGAAAACTATTCCTTAATATACAAATAAGTTTGCTAACATGATGGCCTAACTTTCTTCACACATACCCTCTTCATCCTCTTCTTCAAGAAACTATGTCACTGTGCATCACTTAACATTACCCTCCTATGTCTTAGCTAACATCCTCCTTGTCAAAAATATAATAGCCAACCCACAAGACTTATGGTACAAACAAGTCATCGATTATCATTCCTTCTCTATTACCCCTTCTGATCTTTCAAATAACGAGAAATAGCCCTTCATAAAACATGCCTCTCTTTACACTATACTAGGGAGACTTCTCTACAAGCGAGGTTTTGATGGTCTTCTCCTTAGATGCCTCACTAGTATTAAGACTCCCTTCATGATCCAAAACCTAGAATTTTTGGTTGATAAATATCACAATAACATAGAAATAACACAATAACAATGAATTCTCTGAGAAGAGATGTAGTATTACTCAAAATTACAATACAAAAATATGATTATCTCTGGGAAGAGATGTCTGTCTTCACATTTTGGGTTACCTCTTCTTTTATACACAATTGGAAAGCATGGGAAGGATGTGGAAGGTCACCAATCTCGAGGGAGATGAAATGGTATGACTTCCAATATTTAAAACAATACATAATTCAAGGAAATACTATTTTTAGAAACTTACTATTTTTAGACAGCACTATTAAAATTGAAATTTGAGGCACTTCCGTTGGGTTTTCGGGGGTCAAACTTCATTGAGCAAAGCTCCATGCCACTTCACGATGTTCCACTCATTCTTAGCTTTCCAACGGTTCAAACGGTGAATCAATTGGAGCTACGGTTCAAAAGTTATGGCTCCCAGAAGTTTCGTCATCAATTGGGCTGGAACTGTCACCCGAATTGTCGCCTAAATTGATGCCTGGATCATTCCTCCCTCCTTGAAAAGCAATGGTCCCCATTGCATCAATACTCCCCATCAGGTGTGGTAGTTGTTTCTTGATTTAATTCTCTGTGAGCCACTCACCTTGATGGCTCAGCTGACCCCTTTTGACCACTCGATAAAGCGGAATAGAACGTCCTCTGGTTGTCTTCATCCAAGTATCCACAATCTGACCCTCTTCCACTGGAGCAAAACTCTATGGATCAAGTTCATCAATGTTGAGTTATTCTGCTACAACTGAAGTGTCCAAGAGAGGTGGATGATATGGCTTGAGGAGCTCCACATTGAATATTGGGTGCAGACCAAGGTAGGCTGGGAGGTTCAACTCAAAAGCATTTTCTCCAACTCTTCTGGCGATGCTGTATGGACCATATTGCAGAGGCCAATTTTTTCTATGTGGGCCTGCAAGTCATTCTTTCTGGAGCTGCAACCAGACCTTGTCACCCACAGCAAAATGGTGTGTAATCCTGTGTTTATCATGGCATTGCTTGTGCTTTTGATTCATCTTCTCCAAGATGTCATGAACTTGTTGCTGGAGGTGTTGCATTTGTTCAATAAACTTTGTAGCTTTTGCTGCCTCATATATTCCATGAGGTGTGTATTCCATGGTGGAAAATAGAACTGCTATATCAACTAGTGCCATGGGTTAGAACCCAAAACATACATGGAATGGACTGTGCTTGGTCGAGCTGTGCAGTGCCTGATTGTATCCATGTTGTATGAAAAGAAGTCCCTCATCCCATGTGCGTGGATGTTTGGAGTGGTACATCCAAACCATGTGAACAATCAAGCAGTTTACCACCTCTGTTTGACCATCAGTCTGTGGATGGAAGGCTGTGGACTTCATCAGCTTAGTATCCATCATCTTCCATAGAGTGGACCAGAAGATGCTCAAGAACCTGCTATCTCGATCTGAGACAATGGACTTGGGAAGACCAAAATGGAGCCATACATGACCAAAATATAGTTGAGCAGTTTTCTCAATAGATATATTTTTTTTACAGGAAATCATGATAGCCATTTTTGAAAAATGATCAACTACCACAAAAATACAGTCCTTACCATGTTTGGAAGTGGGCAAGCCTGATAGAAAATCCATTGAGACAGATTCCCAAGGCCTGGTTGGTTATGGCAATGGCGTGTACAATCCTTGCTTCTTATTTGTCGGCTTGGCTATCGCACATGGGGTGCAAGATTTGAGATATCTTTCTACATCCTTTCGCATATGGGGCCAGTAGAAGTGTTTTTGAAGAACTGTCAATGTTTTTTCAATACCAAAGTGTCCAGCTGTCCTACTGAAGTGTGCTTCCCATATCATCTGTTGTTGCTCTGCAACTAGAACACAAATGTGTCCCATATGATAGAGGACATTATCTTGCAAATAGAAACTAGAAACACGTGTACCTTTTTGAAGTGCTTTATATGTAGGAGCAAAGGTAGGATATGCTTCATACAGGGTACCCCAAGTGGCAGTCTCATGTCCGCATAGGTCCAAAACTATTGTGAGTGCAGTAATTGGTGGGTGGCTCAGACAATCTACAGCTGTATTTGAGCTCCCCTTTTTGTGTTTGATTATCAAGTGGAATTGTTGAAGATATGTGGCCCACTTCTGATGCCTCTCATTTCAGAGCTTGCTTTGTGTCTGGATGAATTCCAATGCTCTGTGGTCAGTGTGAATGACCGTTTCTTTTCCCAAGATGTAGTGTTTCCATTATTTGTAGGCTTGCACAATGGCATAGAACACCTTATCATATGTTGGATATTTCCTGACTGTATCAGTGAAAGTTTCACTGTGATATGCAACTAGATGGCCATGTTGCATGATGACAGCTCCCATGGCATATTCAGATGCATCTATCATCAACTCAAAAGGTTGATGCAAATCTGGCAAGGCAAGAACAGGGGCTGAGCAGAGTCTGTTCTTCAAATTCTCAAATGTCCTTTGCTATACTTCACCCCACTGAAATGTAGCTTTTGCTCCTCCTTTAGTCACTTGGGTTAGTGACCAAGCAACATGTGAAAATCCAAGAACAAACCTGCAGTAGAAATTTGCAAGACCCAAAAAGCTACGAAGCTCTGTGAGGGTCCTTGGTGTGGGTCATTCTCGAATAACCTAAATCTTTTTTGGATCAACATGGACCTCTTCTGCATTCACAACATACCCGAGGTACTGAATTGTTGTCATCCCGAATGTGCATTTGTCAAGATTTGCATACAACATGTGCTCCCGAAGAGTTTGAAGCACCTTACGAACATGTTGCAAATGTTCTTCCCACGTTCTACTATAGATGAGTATGTCATCTAAGTAGACAACCACAAACGAGTTGGTGAAGTGTCGTAGGATGTCATCCATCATCCTCATGAAGGTTGCAGGTGCATTAGTTAATCCAAAAGGCATAACCAACCATTCAAAAAGCCCCTCCTTAGATTTGAATGCAGTCTTCCAAACATCAGTGGGATCGATGGGAATTTGGTGATAACCAAATTTGAGATCAATTTTGGTGAAGAATTTCACACCACGAAGCTGGTCCAGCAGGTCATCAATCCTGGGGAGAGGATAGCGATTCCTCATAGAGATTTTATTTGATAAATATCACAATAACATAGAAATAACACAATAACAATGAATTCTCTGAGAAGAGATGTAGTATTACTCAAAATCGTAATACAAAAATATGCTTATCTCTGGGAAGAGATGTCTGTCTTCACATTTCGGGTTACCTCTTCTTTTATACACAATTAGAAACCATGGGAAGGATGTGGAAGGTCACCAATCTCTAGGGAGATGAAGTGGTATGACTTTCAATATTTAAAACAATACATAATTCGAGGAAATACTATTTTTAGAAACTTACTATTTTTAGACATCACTATTAAAATTGAAATTTAAGGCACTTCCATTAGGTTTTTGGGGGTCAAACTTCATTGAGCGAAGCTCCATGCCATTTCACGAGGTTCTCCTCATTCTTAGCTTTTCAACGGTTCAAACGGCGAGTCAATTGGAGCTACGATGCAAAAGTTATGGCTTCCGGAAGTTCCGTCATCAATTGGGGTGGAACTGTCACCCGAATTTTCGCCTAAATTGATGCCTGGATCATTCCTCCCTCCTTGAAAAGCAATGGTCCCCATTGCATCAATACTCCCCGTCAGGTGTGGTAGTTATTTATTGATTTGATTCTCTGTGAGCCACTCACCTTGATGGCTCAGCTGACCCCTTTTGACCACTCAATAAAGCGGAATAGAACGTCCTCTGGTTGTCTTCATCCAAGTATCCACAATATGATCCTCTTCCACAGGAGCAAAAATCTGTGGATCAAGTTCATCAATGTCGAGTTGTTCTGCTACAACTGAAGTGTCCAAGAGAGGTGGATGATATGGCTTGAGGAGCTCCACATTGAATATTGGGTGCAGACCAAGGTAGGCTGGGAGGTTCAACTCAAAAGCATTTTCTCCAACTCTTCTGGTGATGGTGTATGGACCATATCGCAGAGGCCAAATTTTTCTATGTGGGCCTGCAAGTCATTCGTTCTGGAGCCCCAACTAGACCTTGTCACCAACAACAAAATGGTGTGCAATCCTGTGTTTATCATGGTGTTGTTTGTACTTTTGACTCATCTTCTCCAAGATGTCAGGAACTTGTTGCTCGAGGTGTTGCATTTGTTCAATAAACTTTGTAGCTTTTGCTGCCTCAGATCTTCCATGAGGTGTGTATTCCATGGTGGAAAATGGAACTGCTATATCAACTGGTGCCATGGGTTGGAACCCAAAACATACTTGGGATGGACTATGCTTGGTCGAGCTGTGCAGTTCCCGATTGTATCCATGTTGTATGAAAAGAAGTCCCTCATCCCATGTGCATGGATGTTTGGAGTGGTACATCCGAATCATGTGAACAATCAAGCAGTTTACCACCTCTGTTTGACCATCAGTCTGTGGATGGAAGGCTGTGGACTTCATCAGCTTAGTATCCATCATCTTCCAAAAAGCAGACAAGAAGATGCTCAAGAACCTGCTATCTCGATCTGAGACAATGGACTTGGGAAGACCAAAATGGAGCCATACATGACAAAAATATAGTTGAGCAATTTCCTCAGTAGATATATTTTTTTTACAGGCAATCATGATAGCCATTTTTGAAAAATGATCAACTACCACAAAAATATAGTCCTTACCATGTTTGGAAGTGGGCAAGCCTGATAGAAAATCCATTGAGATGGATTCCCAAGCCCTGGTTGGTTCTGGCAATGGCGTGTACAATCCTTGCTTCTTATTTGTCAGCTTGGCTATCGCACATGGGGTGCAAGATTTGAGATATCTTTCTACATCCTTTCGCATATGGGGCTAGTAGAAGTGTTTTTGAAGAACTGCCAATGTTTTCTCAATACCAAAGTGTCTAGCTGTCCTACTGAAGTGTGCTTCCCATATCATCTTTTGTTGCTTTACAACTGGAACACAGATGTGTCCCATATGATAGAGGACATTATCTTGCAAATAGAAATTAGAAACATGTGTACCTTTTTGAAGTGCTTGATATGTAGGAGCAAAGGTAGAATCTGCTTCATACAGGGTGCCCCAAGTGGCAGTCTTATGTCTGCACAGGCGCAAAACTATTGTGAGTGCAGTAATTGGTGGGCGGCTCAGACAATCTGCAGCTGTATTTGAGCTCCCCTTTTTGTGTTTGATTATCAAGTGGAATTGCTGAAGATATGTGGCCCACTTCTGATGCCTCTCATTTTGGAGCTTGCTTTGTGTCTGGATGAATTCCAATGGTCTGTGGTCAGTGTGAATGACCGTTTCTTTTCCCAAGATGTAGTGTTTCCATTGTTTGCAGGCTTGCACAATGACATAGAGCTCCTTATCATATGTTGGATATTTCCTGACTGTATCAGTGAAAGTTTCACTGTGATATGCAACGGGATGGCCATGTTGCATGATGACAGCTCTGATGGCATATTCAGACGCATCTGTCATCAACTCAAAAGGTTGATGTAAATCTGGCAAGGCAAGAAGAGGGGCTAAGCAGAGTCTGTTCTTCAAATTCTCAAATGCCCTTTGTTGTACTTCACCCCACTGAAATGTAGCTTTTGCTCCTCCTTTAGTCACTTGGGTTAGTGACCAAGCAACATGTTAAAATCCAAGAACAAACCTGCAATAGAAATTTGCAAGACCTAAAAAGCTACGAAGCTCTGTGAGGGTCCTTGGTGTGGGCCATTCTCGAATAACCTGAATCTTTTCTAGATCAACATGGACCCCTTCTGCATTCACAACATACCCAAGGTGCTGAATTGTTGTCATCCCGAATGTGCATTTGTCAAGATTTGCATACAACTTGTGCTCCCGAAGAGTTTGAAGCACCTTACGAACATGTTGCAAATGTTCTTCCCACGTTCTGCTATAGATGAGTATGTCATCTAAGTAGACAACCACAAACGAGTTGGTGAAGGGTCGTAAGATGCCATCCATCATCCTCATGAAGGTTGTAGGTGCATTAGTTAAGCCAAAAGGCACAACCAACCATTCAAAGAGCCCCTCCTTAGATTTGAATGCAGTCTTCCAGACATCAGTGGGATCGATGGGAATTTGGTGATAACCAGATTTGAGATCAATTTTGGTGAAGAACTTCGCACCACGAAGCTGGTCCAGCAGGTCATCAATCTTGGGGAGAGGATAGCGATTCCTCACAGAGATTTTATTTGATAAATATCACAATAACATAGAAATAACACAATAACAATGAATTCTCTGAGAAGAGATGTAGTATTACTCAAAATCGCAATACAAAAATATGCTTATCTCTGGGAAGAGATGTCCGTCTTCACATTTCGGGTTACATCTTATTTTATACACAATTGGAAAGCATGGGAAGGATGTGGAAGGTCACCAATCTCGAGGGAGATGAAGTGGTACAACTTCCAATATTTAAAACAATACATAATTCGAGGAAATACTATTTTTAGAAACTTACTATTTTTAGATAGCACTATTAAAATTGAAATTTGGGGAACTTTCGTTGGGTTTTCGGGGGTCAAACTTCATCTAGCAAAGCTCTAAGCCATTTAACGACGTTCCCCTCGTTCTTAGCTTTCCAACGGTTCAAACGGCGAGTCAATTGGAGCTACGGTGCAAAAGTTATGGCTCTCGAAAGTTCCATCATCAATTGGGGTGGAACTGTCACCCGAATTGTCGCCTAAATTGATGCCTGGATCATTCCTCTCTCCTTGAAAAGCAATGGTCCCCATTGCGTCAATACTCCCCATCAGGTGAGGTAGTTGTTTCTTGATTTGATTCTCTGTGAGCCACTCACCTTGATGGCTCAGCTTACCCCTTTAGACCACTCGATAAAGTGGAATAGAACGTCCTCTAGTTGTCTTCATCCAAGTATCCACAATCTGATCCTCTTCCACTGGATCAAAACTCTGTGGATCAAGTTCATCAATGTCGAGTTGTTCTACTACAACTGAAATGTCCAAGAGAGGTGGATGATATGGCTTGAGGAGCTCCACATTGAATATTGGGTGCAGACCAAGGTAGGTGGGAGGTTCAACTCAAAAGCATTTTCTCCAACTCTTCTGGTGATGGTGTATGGACCATATCGCAGAGGCCAAATTTTTCTATGTGGGCCTGCAAGTCGTTCCTTCTAGAGCCGCAACTAGACCATGTCACCCACAGCAAAATGGTGTGCAATCCTGTGTTTATCATGGCGTTGCTTGTACTTTTGATTCATCTTCTCCAAGATGTCATGAACTTGTTGCTGGAGGTGTTGCATTTGTTCAATAAACTTTGTAGCTTTTGCTGCCTCAGATCTTCCATGAGGTGTGTATTCCATGGTGGAAAATGGAACTACTATATCAATTGGTGCCATGGGTTGGAACCCAAAACATACTTGGAATGGACTGTGCTTGGTCGAGCTGTGCAGTGCCCGATTGTATCCATGTTGTATGAAAAGAAGTCCCTCATCCCATGTGCGTGGATGTTTGGAGTGGTACATCCAAATCATGTGAACAATCAAGCGGTTTACCACCTCTGTTTGACCATCAGTCTGTGGATGGAAGGCTGTGGACTTCATCAGCTTAGTATCCATCATCTTCCATAGAGTGGACCAGAAGATGCTCAAGAACCTGCTATCTCGATCTGAGACAATGGACATGGGAAGACCAAAATGGAGCCATACATGACAAAAATATAGTTGAGCAGTTTCCTCAGTAAATATATATTTTTTATAGGCAATCATGATAGCCATTTTTGAAAAATGATCAACTACCACAAAAATACAGTCCTTTCCATGTTTGGAAGTGGGCAAGCCTGATCGAAAATCCATTGAGACGGATTCCCAAGGCCTGGTTGGTTCTGACAATGGCATGTACAATCCTTGCTTCTTATTTGTTGGCTTGGCTATCGCACATGGGGTACAAGATTTGAGCTATCTTTCTACATCCTTTCGCATATGGGGCCAGTAGAAGTGTTTTTGAAGAACTGCCAATGTTTTCTCAATACCAAAGTGTCCAGTTGTCCTACTGAAGTGTGCTTCCCATATCATCTTTTGTTGCTCTGCAATTGGAACACAGATAGGTCCCATATGATAGAGGACATTATCTTGCAAATATAAATCAGAAACATGTGTACCTTTTTTAAGTGCTTGATATGTAGCAACAAAAGGTAGGATCTGCTTCATACAGGGTACCCCAAGTGGCAGTCTCTTGTCCGCATAGGTCCAAAACTGTTGTGAGTGCAGTAATTGGTGGGCAGCTCAGACAATCTACAGCTGTATTTGAGCTCCCCTTTTTGTGTTTGATTATCAAGTGGAATTGCTGAAGATATGTGGCCCACTTCTGATGCCTCTCATGTTGGAGCTTGCTTTGTTTCTGGATGAATTCCAATGGTCTGTGGTCAGTGTGAATGACCATTTCTTTTCCCAAGATGTAGTGTTTCCATTATTTGCAGGCTTGCACAATGGCATAGAGCTCCTTATCACATGTTGGATATTTCCTGACTGTATCACTATGATATGCAATAGGATGGCCATGTTGCATGATGACAGCTCCCATGGCATATTCAGACGCATCTGTCATCAACTCAAAAGGTTGATGCAAATCTGGCAAGGCAAGAACAGGGGCTGAGCAGAGTCTGTTCTTCAAATTCTCAAATGCCCTTTGCTGTACTTCACCCCACTCAAATGTAGCTTTTGCTCCTCCTTTAGTCACTTGGGTTAGTGACCAAGCAACATGTGAAAATCCAAGAACAAACATGCAGTAGAAATTTGCAAGACCCAAAAAGCTACAAAGCTCTGTGAGGGTCCTTGGTGTGGGCCATTCTCGAATAACCCAAATATTTTCTGGATCAACATGGACCCCTTCTGCATTCACAACATACCTGAGGTACTGAATTGTTGTCATCCTGAATGTGCATTTGTCAAGATTTGCATTCATCTTGTGCTCCCGAAGAGTTTTAAGCACCTTACGAACATGTTGCAAATGTTCTTCCCACGTTCTGCTATAGATGAGTATGTCATCTAAGTAGACAACCACAAATGAGTTGGTGAAGGGTCGTAGGATGTCATCCATCATCCTCATGAAGGTTGCAGGTGCATTAGTTAAGCCAAAAGGCATAACCAACCATTCAAAGAGCCCCTCCTTAGATTTGAATGCAGTCTTCCAGACATCAGTGGGATCGATGGGAATTTGGTGATATCCAGATTTGAGATCAATTTTGGTGAAGAACTTCGCACCACGAAGCTGGTCGAACAGGTCATCAATCCTGGGGAGAGGATAGCGATTCCTCACAGAGATTTTATTTGATAAATATCACAATAACATAGAAATAACACAATAACAATGAATTCTTTGAGAATAGATGTAGTATTACTCAAAATCACAATACAAAAATAAGCTTATCTCTCGGAAGAGATGTCTGTCTTCACATTTTGAGTTACCTTTTCTTTTATACATAATTGGAAAGCATGGGAAGGATGTGGAAGGTCACCAATCTCGAGGAAGATGAAGTGGTATGACTTCCAATATTTAAAATAATACATAATTCGAGGAAATACTATTTTTAGAAACTTACTACTTTTAGACAGCACTATTAAAATTGAAATTTGAGGCACTTTCGTTGGGTTTTCAGGGGTCAAAATTCATCTAGCAAAGCTCCATGCAATTTTACCACGTTCCCCTTGTTCTTAGCTTTCCAACGGTTCAAACGGCGAGTCAATTGGAGCTACGGTGCAAAAGTTATGGCTCCTAAAAGTTCCGTCATCAATTGGGGTGGAACTGTCACCCGAATTGTCGCCTAAATTGATGCCTGGATCATTCCTCCCTCCTTGAAAAGCAATGGTCCCCATTGCATCAATACTCCCCATCAGGTGTGGTAGTTGTTTCTTGATTTGATTCTCTATGAGCCACTCACCTTGATGGCTCAGCTGACCCCTTTTGACCACTCGATAAAGCGGAATAGAACGTCCTCTGGTTGTCTTCATCCAAGTATCCACAATCTGATCCTCTTCCACTAGAGCAAAACTCTATGGATCAAGTTCATCAATGTCGAGTTGTTCTGATACAACTGAAGTGCCCAAAAGAGGTGGATGATATGGCTTGAGGAGCTCCACATTGAATATTGGGTGCAGACCAAGGTAGGCTGGGAGGTTCAACTCAAAAGCATTTTCTCCAACTCTTCTGGTGATGGTGTATGGACCATATCGCAGAGGCTAAATTTTTCTATGTGGGCCTGCAAGTCGTTCCTTTTGGAGCTGCAACCAGACCTTGTCACCCATAGCAGAATGGTGTGTAATCCTGTGTTTATCATGGCGTTGCTTTTACTTTTGATTCACCTTCTCCAAGATGTCATGAACTTGTTGCTGGAGGTGTTGCATTTGTTCAATAAACATTGTAGCTTTTCCTGCCTCAGATCTTCCATGAGGTGTGTATTCCATGGTGGAAAATGGAACTGCTATATCAATTGGTGCCATGGGTTGGAACCCAGAACATACTTGGAATGGACTGTGCTTGGTCGAGCTGTGCAGTGCCCGATTGTATCCATGTTGTATGAAAAGAAGTCCCTCATCCCATGTGCATGGATGTTTGGAGTGGTACATCCGAATCATGTGAACAATCAAGTGGTTTACCACCTCTGTTTGACCATCAGTCTGTGGATGGAAGGTTGTGGACTTCATCAGCTTAGTATCCATCATCTTCCATAGAGTGGACCAGAAGATGCTCAAGAACCTGCTATCTCGATCTGAGACAATGGACTTGGGAAGACCAAAATGGAGCCATACATGACCAAAATATAGTTGAGCAGTTTCCTCAGCAGATATATTTTTTTTACAGGCAATCATGATAGCCATTCTTGAAAAATGATCAACTAGCACAAAAATGCAGTCCTTACCATGTTTAGAAGTGGGCAAGCCTGATAGAAAATCCATTGAGACAGATTCCCAAGGCCTAGTTGGTTCTGGCAATGGCGTGTACAATCCTTGCTTCTTATTTGTCGGCTTGGCTATCACACATGGGGTGCAAGATTTGAGATATCTTTCTACATCCTTTTGCATATGGGGCTAGTAGAAGTGTTTTTGAAGAACTGCCAATGTTTTCTCAATACCAAAGTGTCCAGCTGTCCTACTGAAGTGTGCTTCCCATATCATCTTTTGTTGCTCTGCAACTGGAACACACATGTGTCCCATATGAAAGAGGACATTATCTTGCAAATAGAAATCAGAAACATGTGTACCTTTTTGAAGTGCTTGATATGTAGCAGCAAAGGTAGGATCTGCTTCATACAGGGTACCCCAAGTGGCAGTCTCATGTCCGCATAGGTCCAAAACTGTTGTGAGTGCAGTAATTGGTGGGCGGCTCAGACAATCTGCAGCTGTATTTGAGCTCCCCTTTTTGTGTTTGATTATCAAGTGGAATTGCTAAAGAAATGTGGCCCACTTTTGATGCCTCTCATTTCGTAGCTTGCTTTGTGTCTGGATGAATTCCAATGGTCTGTGGTCAGTGTGAATGACCGTTTCTTTTCCCAAGATGTAGTGTTTCCATTGTTTGCAAGCTTGTATAATGGCATAGAGCTCCTTATCATATGTTGGATATTTCTTGACTGTATCAGTGAAAGTTTCACTGTGATATGCAACAGGATGGCCATGTTGCATGATGACAGCTCCCATGGCATATTCATACGCATCTGTCATCAACTCAAAAGGTTGATAAAAATCTGGCAAGGCAAGAACAGGGGCTGAGCAGAGTCTGTTCTTCAAACTCTCAAATGCCCTTTGCTGTACTTTACCCCACTGAAATGTAGCTTTTGCTCCTCCTTTAGTCACTTGGGTTAGTGACCAAGCAACATGTGAAAATCCAAGAACAAACCTGCAATAGAAATTTGCAAGACCCAAAAAGCTACGAAGCTCTGTGAGGGTCCTTGGTGTGGGCCATTCTTGAATAACCCAAATCTTTTTTGGATCAACATGGACCCCTTCTACATTCACAACATACCTGAGGTACTGAATTGTTGTCATCCCGAATGTGCATTTGTCAATATTTGCATACAACTTGTGCTCCTGAAGAGTTTGAAGCACCTTACGAACATGTTGCAAATGTTCTTCCCACGTTTTGCTATAGATGAGTATGTCATCTAAGTAGACAACCACAAACGAGTTGGTGAAGGGTCGTAGGATGTCATCCATTATCCTCATGAAGGTTGCAGGTGCATTAGTTAAGCCAAAAGGCATAACCAACCATTCAAAGAGCCCCTCCTTAGATTTGAATGAAATCTTCCAGACATCAGTGGGATCGATGGGAATTTGGTGATAACCAAATTTGAGATCAATTTTGATGAAGAACTTTGCACCACGAAGCTGGTCCAGCATGTCATCAATCTTGGGGAGAGGATAGCGATTCCTCACAGAGATTTTATTTGATAAATATCATAATAACATAGAAATAACACAATAAAAATGAATTCTCTGAGAAGAGATGTAGTATTACTCAAAATCGCAATACAAAAATAAGCTTATCTCTGGGAAGAGATGTCTGTCTTCACATTTCGGGTTACCTCTTCTTTTATACACAATTGGAAAGCATGGGAAGGATGTGGAAGGTCACCAATCTCGAGGGAGATGAAGTGGTATGACTTCCAATATTTAAAACAATACATAATTTGAGGAAATACTATTTTTAGAAACTTACTATTTTTAGACAGCACTATTAAAATTGAAATTTGAGGCACTTTCATTGGGTTTTCGTGGGTCAGACTTCATCCAGCAGAGCTCCATGCCATTTCATGACATTGCCCTCGTTCTTAGCTTTCCAACGGTTCAAACGGCTAGTCAATTGCAGCTACGGTGCAAAAGTTATGGCTCCCGAAAGTTTCGTCATCAATTGGGGTGGAACTATCACCCGAATTGTCGCCTAAATTGATGCCTGGATCATTCCTCCCTCCTTGAAAAGCAATGGTCCCATTTGCATCAATACTCCCCATCAGGTGTGGTAGTTGTTTCTTGATTTGATTCTCTGTGAGCCACTCACCTTGATGGCTCAGCTGACCCCTTTTGACCACTCGATAAAGCGGAATAGAACGTCCTCTAGTTGTCTTCATCCAAGTATCCACAATCTGATCCTCTTCCACTGGAGCAAAACTCTGTGGATCAAGTTCATCAATGTTGAGTTGTTCTACTACATCTGAAGTGTCCAAGAGAGGTGGATGATATGGCTTGAGGAGCTCCACATTGAATATTGGGTGCAGACCAAGGTAGGCTGGGAGGTTCAACTCAAAAGCATTTTCTCCAACTCTTCTGGTGATGGTGTATGGACCATATCACAGAGGCTTAATTTTTCTATGTGGGCCTGCAAGTCATTCCTTTTGGAGCCGCAACTAGACCTTGTCACCCACAGCAAAATGGTGTGCAATCCTGTGTTTATCATGGCGTTGCTTGTACTTTTGATTCATCTTCTCCAAGATGTCATGAACTTGTTGCTGGAGGTGTTGCATTTGTTCAATAAACTTTGTAGCTTTTGTTGCCTCAGATCTTCCATGAGGTGTGTATTCCATGGTGGAAAATGGAACTGCTATATCAATTGGTGCCATGGGTTGGAACCCAAAACATACTTGGAATGGACTGTGCTTGGTCGAGCTATGTAGTGCCCGATTGTATCCATGTTATATGAAAAGAAGTCCCTCATCCCATGTGCATGGATGTTTGGAGTGGTACATCCGAATCATGTGAACAATCAAGTGCCTTACCACCTCTATTTGACCATTAGTCTGTGGATGGAAGGTTGTGGACTTCATCAGCTTAGTATCCATCATCTTCCATAGAGTGGACCAGAAGATGCTCAAGAACCTGCTATCTCGATCTGAGACAATGGACTTAGGAAGACCAAAATGGAGCCATACATGACCAAAATATAGTTGAGCAGTTTCCTCAGTAGATATATTTTTTTTACAGGCAATCATGATAGCCATTTTTGAAAAATGATCAACTAAGACAAAAATACAGTCCTTACCATGTTTGGAAGTGGGCAAGCCTGATAGAAAATCCTTTGAGACAGATTCCCAAGGCCTGGTTGGTTCTGGCAATGGCATGTAAAATCCTTGCTTCTTATTTGTCGGCTTGGCTATCATACATGGGGTGCAAGATTTGAGATATCTTTCTACATCCTTTCGCATATGGGGCCAGTAGAAGTGTTTTTGAAGAACTGCCAATGTTTTCTCAATACCAAAGTGTCCAGCTGTCCTACTGAAGTGTGCTTCCCAAATCATCTTTTGTTGCTCTGTAACTGGAACACAGATGTGTCCCATATGACAGAGGACATTATCTTGCAAATAGAAATCAGAAACATGTGTACCTTTTTGAAGTGCTTGATATGTAGTAGCAAAGGTAGGATCTGCTTCATACAGGGTACCCCAAGTGGCAGTCTCATGTCCGCACAGGTCCAAAACTGTTGTGAGTGCAGTAATTGGTGGGCGGCTCAGACAATCTACAACTGTATTTGAGCTCCCCTTTTTGTGTTTGATTATCAAGTGGAATTGCTAAAGATATGTGGCCCACTTCTGATGCCTCTCATTTCATAGCTTGCTTTGTGTCTAGATGAATTCCAATGGTCTGTGGTCAGTGTGAATGACCGTTTCTTTTCCCAAGATGTAGTGTTTCCATTATTTGCAAGCTTGTACAATGGCATAGAGCTCGTTATCATATGTTGGATATTTCCTGACTATATCAGTGAAAGTTTCATTGTGATATGCAACAGGATGGCCATGTTGCATGATGACAGCTCCCATGGCATATTCAGACACATCTGTCATCAACTCAAAAGGTTGATGCAAATCTGGCAAGGCAAGAACAGGGGCTGAGTAGAGTCTGTTCTTCAAATTCTCAAATGCCCTTTGCTGTACTTCACGCCACTAAAATGTAGCTTTTGTTCCTACTTTAGTCACTTGGGTTAGTGACCAAGCAACATGTGAAAATCCAAGAACAAACTTGCGGTAGAAATTTGCAAGACCCAAAAAACTACGAAGCTCTGTGAGGGTCCTTGGTGTGGGCCATTCTCGAATAACTCGAATCTTTTCTTGATCAACATGGACCCCTTATGCATTTACAACATACCCGAGGTACTGAATTGTTGTCATCTTGAATGTGCATTTGTCAAGATTTGCATATAACTTGTGCTCTCGAAGAGTTTGAAGCACCTTACGAACATGGTGAAAATGTTCTTCCCATGTTATGCTATAGATGAGTATGTCATCTAAGTAGACAACCACAAACGAGTTGGTGAAGGGTGGTAGGATGTCATCCATCATCCTCATGAAGGTTGCAGGTGCATTAGTTAAGCCAAAAGGCATAACCAACCATTCAAAGAGCCCCTCCTTAGATTTGAATGCAGTCTTCTAGACATCAGTGGGATGGATGGGAATTTGGTGATAACCAGATTTGAGATCAATTTTGGTGAAGAACTTCGCACCACGAAGCTGGTCCAGCAGGTCATCAATCCTGGGGAGAGGATGGGGATTCCTCACAGAGATTTTATTTGATAAATATCACAATAACATAGAAATAACACAATAACAATGAATTCTCTGAGAAGGGATGTAGTATTACTCAAAATCGCAATACAGAAATATGCTTATCTCTGGGAAGAGATGTCTGTCTTCACATTTTGGGTTACCTCTTCTTTTATACACAATTGGAAAGCATGGGAAGGATGTGGAAGGTCACCAATCTCGAGGGAGATGAAGTGCTATGACTTCCAATATTTAAAACAATACATAATTTGAGGAAATACTATTTTTAGAAACTTACTATTTTTAGACAACACTATTAAAATTGAAATTTGAGGCACTTTCGTTGTGTTTTCGGGGGTCAAACTTCATCCAACAGAGCTCCATGTCATTTCACAACGTTCCCCTTGTTCTTAGCTTTCCAACGGTTCAAACGGTGAGTCAATTGGAGCTACGGTGCAAAAGTTATGGTTCCCAGAAGTTCTGTCATCAATTGGGGTGGAACAATCACCCGAATTGTCGCCTAAATTGATGCATGGATCATTCCTCCCTCCTTGAAAAGCAATGGTCCCCATTGCGTCAATACTCCCCATCAGGTGTGGTAGTTGTTTCTTGATTTGATTCTCTGTGAGCCACTCACCTTGATGGCTCAGCTGACCCCTTTTGACCACTCGATAAAGCGGAATAAAACGTCCTCTAGTTGTCTTCATCCAAGTATCCACAATCTGATCCTCTTCCACTGGAGCAAAACTCTGTGGATTAAGTCCATCAATGTCCAGTTGTTCTGCTACAACTGAAGTGTCTAAGAGAGGTGGATGATATGGCTTGAGGAGCTCCACATTGAATATTGGGTGCAGACAAAGGTAGGCTGGGAGGTTCAACTCAAAAGCATTTTCTCCAACTCTTCTAGTGATGGTGTATGGACCATATCGCAGAGGCCAAATTTTTCTATGTGGGCCTGCAAGTCGTTCCTTCTGGAGCCGCAACCAGACCTTGTCACCCACAACAAAATGGTGTGCAATCCTGTGTTTATCATGGCATTGCTTGTACTTTTGATTCATCTTCTCCAAGATTTCACGAACTTGTTGCTGGAGGTGTTGCATTTGTTCAATAAACTTTGTATCTTTTGCTGCCTCAGATCTTCCATGAGGTGTGTATTCCATGGTGGAAAATGGAACTGCTATATCAACTGGTGCCATGGGTTGGAACCCAAAACATACTTGGAATGGACTGTGCTTGGTTGAGCTATGCAGTGCCCGATTGTATCCATGTTGTATGAAAAGAAGTCTCTCATCCCATGTGTGTGGATGTTTGGAGTGGTACATCCAAATCATGTGAACAATCAAGCAGTTTACCACCTCTCTTTGACCATCAGTCTGTGGATGGAAGGCTGTGGACTTCATCAGCTTAGTATCCATCATCTTCCATAGAGTGGACCAGAAGATGCTCAAGAACCTGCTATCTCGATCTGAGACAATGGACATGGGAAGACCAAAATGGAGCCATACATGACCAAAATATAGTTGAGCAGTTTTCTCAGCAGATATATTTTTTTTATAGGCAATCATGATAGCCATTTTTGAAAAATGATCAACTACCACAAAAATACAGGCCTTACCATGTTTGGAAGTGGGCAAGCTTGATAGAAAATCCATTGAGATGGATTCCCAAGGCCTGGTTGGTTCTGGCAATGGCGTGTACAATCCTTGCTTCTTATTTGTCGGCTTGGCTATCACACATGGGGTGCAAGATTTGAGATATCTTTCTACATCCTTTCGCATATGGGGCCAGTAGAAGTGTTTTTGAAGAACTGCCAATGTTTTCTCAATACCACAGTGTCCAGCTATCCTACTGAAGTGTGCTTCCCATATCATCTTTTGTTGCTCTGCAACTGGAACACATATGTGTCCCATATGATAGAGGACATTATCTTGCAAATAGAAATCAGAAACATGTGTACCTTTTTGAAGTGCTTGATATGTAGCAGCAAAGGTAGGATCTGCTTCATACAGGGTACCCCAAGTGGTAGTCTCATGTCCGCACAGGTCCAAAACTATTGTGAGTGCAGTAATTGGTGGGCGGCTCAGACAATCTGCAGTTGTATTTGAGCTGCCCTTTTTGTGTTTGATTATCAAGTGGAATTCTTGAAGATATGTGGCCCACTTTTGATGCCTCTCATTTCGGAGCTTGCTTTGTGTCTAGATGAATTCCAATGGTCTGTGGTCAGTGTGAATGACCGTTTCTTTTCCCAAGATGTAGTATTTCCGTTATTTGCAGGCTTGCACAATGGCATAGAGCTCCTTATCATATGTTGGATATTTCCTGAATGTATCAGTGAAAGTTTCACTATGATATGCAACAGGATGGCCATGTTGCATGATGACAGCTCCCATGGCATATTCAGATACATCTGTCATCAACTCAAAAGGTTGATGCAAATCTGGCAAGGCAAGAACAGGAGCTGAGCAGAGTCTATTCTTCAAATTCTCAAATGCCCTTTGCTGTACTTCACCCCACTGAAATGTAGCTTTTGCTCCTCCTTTAGTCACTTGGGTTAGTGACCAAGCAACATGTGAAAATCGAAGAAGAAACCTGCGGTAGAAATTTGCAAGACCCAAAAAGCTACGAAGCTCTATGAGGGTCCTTGGTGTGGGCCATTCTCAAATAACCTAAATCTTTTTTGGATCAACATGGACCCCTTCTACATTCATAACATACCCGAGGTACTAAATTGTTGTCATCCTGAATGTGCATTTGTCAAGATTTGCATACAACTTGTGCTCCCAAAGAGTTTGAAGCACCTTACGAACATGTTGCAAATGTTCTTCCCACGTTCTGCTATAGATGAGTATGTCATCTAAGTAGACAACCACAAACGAGTTGGTGAAGGGTCATAGGATGTCATCCATCATCCTCATGAAGGTTGCAGGTGCATTAGTTAAGCCAAAAGGCATAACCAACCATTCAAAGAGCCCCTCCTTAGATTTGAATGCAGTCTTCCAGACATCAGTGGGATCGATGGGAATTTGGTGATAACCAGATTTGAGATCAATTTTGGTGAAGAACTTCGCACCACGAAGCTGGTCCAGCAGGTCATCAATCCTGGGGAGAGGATAGCCATTCCTCACAGAGATTTTATTTGATAAATATCACAATAACATAGAAATAACACAATAACAATGAATTCTCTGAGAAGAGATGTAGTATTACTCAAAATCGCAATACAAAAATATGCTTCTCTGGGAAGAGATGTCTGTCTTCACATTTCGGGTTACCTCTTCTTTTATACACAATTGGAAAGCATGGGAAGGATGTGGAAGGTCACCAATCTCAAGGGAGATGAAGTGGTACGACTTCCAATATTTAAAACAATACATAATTCGAGGAAATACTATTCTTAGAAACTTACTATTTTTAGACAACACTATTAAAATTGAAATTTGAGGCACTTCCGTTGGGTTTTCGGGGGACAAACTTCATTGAGCAAAGCTCAATGCCATTTCACGACGTTTCCCTCGTTCTTAGCTTTCCAACGGTTCAAACGGCGAGTCAATTGGAGCTACGGTGCAAAAGTTATGGCTCCCGGAAGTTCCGTCATCAATTGGGGTGGAACTGTCACCCGAATTGTCGCCTAAATTGATGCCTGGATCACTTCATTATTAAGGAAATCCATGATGGGATTTTTGGTGGGCATTTCAATTGTCACACACTTACCAAATGTATCCTTTGACTTGGCTATTATTGGCCCACACTTCATCAAGATTGTGTTGATTATGTTTGGCATTACATCAAGTGTCAACAACATACTAACTTCTTTCACATTATTAGTCATTCATTACAAGTCACCTAAGACTTTTGGCCCTTTTCCCAATGGGGCGTATATCTCATCAAAGAGATTAACCCTCATTCATCCCTCTATCATCATTTTATCATCACTACCACTGAATACTTCACCAAGTGGGTCAAGGCCATCCATCTCATCTCTACTAAAGCTAAAAAGCTTGTTGACTTCATCAACCATCACAATATCTATCATTTTAGTGTCCCTCATAAGATTATAATATAAAATAGTAAGTCCTTAAAAAATAAGATTGTTCAAAGTCTTTGTGATACATTTGGAATCAAATTAAGCTTCTCATCACCATACTATCCATAAGATAATGGATAGGTAGAATCTTCTAACAAAACATTGACCAAAATTTTAATGAAGGTAGTCAATGATATGGGTAATGATTATCACACAGACATTCCATTTGCTTTATGGGCTTACCGCACTAGAATTTGAACCCCTACAATGCTACACCTCTTTCAATGGTATATGGGATAGAGGTTGTTTTTCTTCTTGAAGTACAGATTCCTTCTCTTTGCATTTCTCTACAACACATAATTACTAATGATAAATTTCACCAAGAACATTTGGCTCAACTTGAATTGTTTGATGAGCACCGTCTCATAGCCCTCAACCACCTCCAAATCTATCAAGAGCGTATCAAATGTGCTTATAACAAAAACCTTAAAGAGTGATAGTTCAATACAGGATATCTCCTCTTAAAATAAAATCAACATGCGATGAACATAGAGAAAAGCAAATGGGATAAGTTTGCTCCTAATTGGCTTGCACCTTATAATATAACTCACAAGTATGGCTCAATAACTTATCGCTTGTCTTCTCTTGAAGGAAGACCAAAACCTGAGCCTTTAAATTCCTTACACCTATGACCATTCTTGTTCTAAATGAGTTTCACTTTACTTCATGTTTAACTTGAGCTCATCCCTTGAACATCCCTATTACATTCATTTCCCTTCCTCTTCACCCTTACTCCTATACACTTAGTTAACTTACATAGTGGTATGGTTTCATCCTCTAAATGAAAAAATCCTAAGCCTTTATAGTCTTGTCCATGACTAAAAGTAAAAAAATATGGGATATTTGAAAAAGTTATAAAGTCTCAGGTCATGCTTTTCAATGAAGACTACTCCATTGAAGGATAACTATTTAAAATTAAAAACAAATTCTTAGACCACTCCCTTGAAGGATGGCTAAGCCAAGCTTTGTTTTCAAAGGGAAAAATAAATGAAAAATGCTTATCATAGCTTTGTAGGCTAATAAATCCCATACAAAATCCCATTGTAGGCTTCTCCACATTTATCAACTTACACAACAACAAAAAAAAGCTTTAAGTCATGGACTTGCCTATAGTATCTCTCAGGCCACCCACAAAAGGGGCATATCATCTCCACTTTGTAGGTTATGCTACCCAAACATTTTTTCCTCATTTTACCCTTTTTCCCCTCATACTCTTTCAAGGGACTATGAATTTCACTTAATATAAGTTAAACATGATGCTTATCTAACAAACACAATGGTTCAAAGATATAAGGCATGAAAGAGGCTCATTTTCCTCAGCCTATTTATGTTCTAAATTATGGTCTTTATCAATACTCGAGCATTTTGCATCTTTACATTCCCATCCACATCACATGTCAATATATCTATTTGAGATGAAATAAATAATGTCATACTAACACTAACAAATCCCACACAATTTATTTTATGCATACACCATCACAAATATGGAAAAATACTAAACTAAACTAACATAGCCATCTATTCATTTTAAGCATACACCATCATGAAATATGGAAAAATGCTAAGATGAAACTTTGCATATACCATCACATATATGGGAAATGATAGTCTAACTCAACTAGCATGATCATCATTAATATCAAATTAACATAGCATAAAATAATCATCATTCATATCATCATCATCATCATCCATAATCACATCTCAACATAACATTAAATAAACATCTCATGTATATATATGATCAAAATAATCATCATCTACATCATCATAAAATCATATCTCTCTCTCAAAATATACATCTTGCATCTTCGGCTCACATGCTGATATACATATAATAAATATAATCAGAACTAGAAAACTCTAACACTCAGGGTCCTCAAGGCTCTCTACATGATCATGAGGAGGTAGTGTCATCACCACTCTCTACCCATCTACATTTGCATGATCTAGAATCCATCACACATGACATTGACCTTTCCTACTCTCTAAACTTTGAATATCTATGAATCTATGGTAAATCTCTAATCACCCTCTCATAATAGGTAATCTCATCTAGGGAAGTCAAATATCTCACCATAGACATAGTCAATGGAGGTCCCATAGCACTAGATGATGGCCCAACCTATAATAGTCCCTATGGTGGTGGAGGAGGAGTAGCTTGGCTTGCTACTCTCAAACTATCTCTCTTCGTTGTCACTGTAGTCACTTGACCCTATAAAAGAATAACCTAGCCTTGTAGTGCTACAACATGGCCCTACAGAGCCACAATTTGACCCTAAAACATCACCACCTACCCTTGTAAGGCTAAAACCTATGCATAGGTTGTGTCTCAAGCCTGCACTACTTCATCTCGAGCCTACACTACTATACCTTGAGCATGTACCACTACATCCTTCTCTTTAACCAACCCCTATAAATCTAGTGGTGGCCTCCTAACCTCCACCACAAAATGTAACCCTGCCTACCAAGCTATATAAGCTATTATGTACCCTGGGTCTCCAAGACCTATCCCTACTAGTAGCTCCTCAAAATTTGATCCATCTATCTCTTAGGGTAATGGTAGGGGTGCCTCTATGTCATCACTCCTATATCGAGGGAAGGTAGGTAGAATATCCTATAGTAGACCAAAATACCCTAGACGCATGCCATGGGTACCATCTCTAACTCACTAAAGCATCTCCCCCTGACCCATAGTGAGCTTTGTAACCTAACAAGCTATTATGCCTATCCTCTAAAAAATAGGTATGTTAGATGCAGTCTCCACAAAATATGTGTAGGGATTAAGCCCTCAATCATGCACCTATAATAGGTAATGTCTCACACCACACTATCCACTTGAGTATGTGTCATGCCCTCTTTCCACCATCTAAAACCAATTTTGAAGCTGGCTAATATAGTGGTAAGTAACCCCAATGGTCATGTCACCATGATGTGCTCATACACCCAATAGTGCTATAGATAACTGACACACAAACTATATCACCATTATAGCCTCAAACCCCATAGCTCTGTATATAAGTACACTAAAAATACTAGACCCTAGACAAAAATGGTCCATTGATCAACTAGTTATGTAAGCACACCTATCAATGCAATCAAAAATCTCTTGTTGTTTGTATTTGGTAATGCATACACCATGATCTCAATCATCATTAGGATGCTCAAATGATGTTTATCCTCATCAACCATAAAAGTGGCTTGTATGTGAAACTCATAAAGTGGTAAGTCACCTCATTGACATGCTCTCCATATAAAGTGACCATGTGTATATCATGCTCCTCTCTCGAGCATGCAAAAAGTTCCTCACCCTAGAGTGGTAGCCATAAAATCCTATACACATCCTCCTCAATCACTATCAACTCTCTGATCAATAAATGGAAGGTGTTGGTGGTGTGATCCCACCTATCAATTAATGTTATCAGTAGGGATACATCCTAGGAAACATGACAATACCATCACACTCCTCCTAATCCCATGGCTGCCATATGCTCCCACTCATCTAGAGTGACATCCCTCCTCATGCATGTCAATAGCCTCAATAGATGGTCTCATAATGTCAGTTCCATCCTCACATGCATAAATACACACATAGCTCAAGTCACATACCTTTTAATATAATCTATCATTACCTTTTTTCCTTCTCTTTATGAGATCTACATTTTTATGAGGCCCTAAATCAAGCTATGTAGGTAGCACTCAGTCAACATAGGGTCTTTTAAGCTTAGCTCAGCCATATACCCACCTCACTAACTAATCTAGGCTTCACTACCTCTCTCTCTCTACCATAGGATTTATTTCCTCTCTCTCTCTCTTTATCTTAGGCCTACCTACTTATCACAACTCTAGGCCTCATAGCCTATATTTTTGAATCTTAACACTATGACCTATCTCTTAATCCCTAGACCTCTCAACCTATCTCAACTTACCTTTTTACCCATTTCCCCTATCACAACTTTTTAGATCTTTTTTCCTAGGCTCTGGGAGAACTACATTGGCCTGAGGCCCTAAACTAGACTATGTAGGAAACACTCAACTAACATGGGATCTTCTAAGGCTAGCTCGAGCATTAGGCTAGTTAAGTACTTTTACTAGGGATCCAAATTCACCTTTTTTTTGTTTTCTACTTTTTTATAGTCATCGATGTCAGCATTAATACCAACACTAGTGAATTATAGGCCTATGTATCAGCTAACATCGGTAGGAACCTATCGACCTCAGTGCCATATCAGTTGACATTAGTGGACCTCACTGACATTGGTGACTAGTTCAACCCCAGAGCCAAATGGCCAAAACCCAAACTTACCCATTTCACCTAAAAACCTACCCACAAAATCCCCTAACTTATCCTACAACTACCCTACCCTATTTTCTACCCCTCCACTAACATCTTCTACACCCCCACCTCTCAATTAGCCTAAAAATTACAAATACCAAAATCAAACATCAGACCCACTAGTAGAGGCTCTTACGTCATCTCTCTATCTCCTCCTAGCTGGCACATGTGGTAGTGTACCTTCTGTTGGGTCACCTCCTTGAGCTACCATCTCAAATCACTCTACAAGCTCTATTTCTTCTCTCTAATCACAAATTTACAAATGAGTTTGGTTGGCCACCAAACCCCCTTTTGTCAAGTTTGGTTAGCTACCAACATCAGCAGTCTTGATCTAACCTACCAACATCAATGTTTGTACCTACCAACATCATCAGCATTGCCCTAAGTTTACCGATGTCAGAAATTTCTATTACCAATATCAGTAGATATAACTAATGTCAACACCATTCCTATAATTTTTTACCAACTAAGCAAACCTAACTCTTCAAATTTTACCCATACACTAGGGTAATTGGAGATCACATATATGTCCCCCAACCATGACAAACACCATTGGATATCACTTACATTTTCACCCACGATGACTTTACTTGGAGATCACAAATATCTCCTTGCTCATTGACCCTTTTACATCAACCTTGCATTGCTTGTCCTAAGTATTTATGCTATTCTACTATAGTTAGTTATTGTGTACACGCATGTATATTAGGTGTTGTAAATGGAAACCAAGCTCATCTTTTCACCTTCACCACTTTTTTGTTTCCCAGGGGCACTTCTTACCTTGGATACTTGAGACAAATTGACCATTAGAGCTATAACTTTGATTATTTTGACCTATCATCTATCACCACTATAGCTAAGTACATCACTTATTTTGTATGTTTTTTAAACATTTATTTTTTCTATCACTTTATATCTACTATGTATTGCTTTATGCACTTCTAACCAAACCCCCATAAGGGAGTTACAAACATTCCTCACTTGTTTCCCCTTAACCTAACACACCAAACCTCTGACTAGATCTACCCAAGCCATAATCTCTCTCTCATAACTCTTCCAACTTTCTAGACCTAATCTAAATGATTTCCTAGACCTATAAAAACCTTTTATAATCTTCCTAAAAATTATTGCCCCTACCAACCTAGACAACCTAACTGACATCAGTCATCTCACTACCAACCTTGGTAATATAACTAATATTGGTTACTCCCCTATTGATGTCGATGATTGTAGATTCCCTAGCCTCTTCAAAACCTACCCAAATAACTTCTAAAATACAAATAAAGTACATCACCTACACCCTATCACTCTCTATTACATAAAAGTTGTTAATAATGGTAATCTTATCTCTCTTTCACTCTATCTTTACCTCTCTTTTAGTTATTTATTATTCATTTATCTCTCAAAAGTGGACTGTCATCTCTAAGGAAATTTCACACTTCTTAGAACAAGTGTGTAGCTTGGTAGCCCACTCATTTAACTACTAATAAACATCTTGTGTTAGTGTTTTTTTTCCTATATGTAGTCCTCCCTATCCAAAGAGGAGTGCTCACAATGTCTATATACAACATGTAAACCAAATATGGGATCATTCTAATCACTTATCCCTATCCTTCTTTATGTATATTTTAGACTTAAAATAGACAAAATTTAGTGAAACATGTATCTCGTGGATCTAAATTCCATTGTCTATTTCATCTATGGGATCTCAAGATGAGGTCATCTAATATATTTTAGATTATTAGATTTACTACATGTGTCATGCATGGAGCACCTTTCCTTCAACCAATGGCATAGATTAAATTTCTAATAGAAATAACCTTGCCTTAGATGAGCACTAGGTCACCATGTGGAGAGCTAACACTACTCTTAGGTGAACCAAGAACATATTTGTGATAAGTGAGTGTCAGGCTACCATGTGGTAATAGCATAATGAAGCCAAAACTTTAGTCAAAATAGACTTTACTTATAGTACTTGGTGTTTTTCATGTGCACAAACCTTCTATAGGGACTTGGTAAGCCTCAAACCAACTGTGGTGACTTATAAATTCAACACTTTTGGTGACCTCTATGGGTTGTTTGCTTGCTAAGTGGGAATCTAGTGCATTTGAGTGATTCATTGGGCACAAAGTATTTATAACTTTTAGTCTTTTCAATTGTGAATGCACTTAGCTATATACCTTTATATTTTTGATTGAATTTATACTTCACTTAGAAAAATAAGAACTATGCTAAAGGTAATTAGAGTAAAAATACCTAAGCTAAGTGAAACACTACACATAACTGCTTAGAGGAATTGAAACTAATCTAAAATAAGGTGCCCAAAGTGATTACATAAATTAGAAACAATTAATATAATTATTTACAACTATACAAGGGTCAATGGAGATACTTCTTAAGATGAATCTCATTTATTTGGATAGGAAACTCCTCCTTATTTAATTTAAAAAGTTGGAAGGCATTAGATTGCTTACAACTGGTTATGGTATATGGGTTGCTCCATATTGCATCAAAATTATTATGTCTTCCATATTTCTATGTATTTAGATCCCATTTGATCACTAAATATCCTTCTTAGAAACTCCTATCAATATCTCTCTTGATTAAAACCCTCTTGGTCTATGCTTATTATAACTCTATCATGCACATAGCTTACACACTAGTTTCTTCAAGCTCCATTAGCTCAGTTAATCCTACTATTAGGGGATCATTCTTGAGTAACTCCAACTAATATATGATTTTTAATAAATGAAAATTGAGGGATGTGACCAATCTAACCTCCTTTCCATAGACTAACATGAAGATAAAATTCCCCAACACTTTCTTGGGTATGATTCAATCAGCCCAAAAGGTGGTTCTAAGCTTTGTATGCCAAGCGTGTTGGTTATCCTCTAGAGTTATTTTTATGATGTAGATCAAATTCTTATTTTTGGAATCATCTAGACCATTACCTTGAGGGTAATAACTTGATGAAGTTATTAGATATAAATTATTCTTGACAACCCATTCTCTGATCCTAGTTCTAATGAAGGCTAGCACATTATTAGAGATAATGGTGGTAGGGATGCCAAATATTGTCATACTACCTTCATATAAGTTGAGTATCAATGTTTCATTAGCCTTTTTGAGTGTGATCATTTTCATCCTTCTTGTGAAATAGTATGTGGTTGTGAGAATCCGTTTTTTCCCATCATTTGATGGAAGGCTAATCATGCCTATGAAATCCAGACCCCATTATGTAAAGGGTTGATCAGCTTGTATTAGGCACAATTGTATGGTTAATAATCTTTATTTGCCTATGAATAAGGTACATTTATTAAAAATTCACACATATGCATAAACATATTTAAATATATTTATCTAATAATAGCTATCATGCATGATTTTCACATCAATAGTCTTAGGCAAATAATGGCCTCCTACAGGACCATCATGGAATTCTTGAATAATTCTACTTGTTTACTCTACTTCTATGCACCTTAGGAGAATTCAATTGAAATATTTTTATAAAATCACACCTTCTATGAGCACATATGGAATGGATTACAACCTAAAATTCTTGAGCTTATCCTTAGTGAAGCCAAGGGGATACATGCTATGTAGAAGGAAGGCTCTCATATCTTACACCCAGTCGATCGAGGCTTTTGGGATTATGTACTCTCCCTTGTGCATCACTAAGACTACACCATCTTCTATTTTCTCCACTTTGGCTAATTTATCATAGAATCCCTTTCCTCACACTAGCTTGGTGACCTAGATGTCTACATTGTATTCCATCACCTTTATGATCCACCCAACCCTTTTTTCACTGATGTCCTTGCTGAGCAGAAACTCCTTGACACTTGCATGTGTGAATATGAGTTAATTTTTTTGGAGAGAATATATATGATTTTTTTGAGAGATATCACAATAAATAGGGTATTATTCTCCATGAATCTATAATTTATCTCATAATCCTTCACTGCCTAGCTAAAGCAAGCAATTAGCTACTCTAAATGATCATTATTTTGTTGCACAAGGATACCTAAGATGATTTTAATCCCACAAAATGTATAAAGGATGAAATACTTGCTATAGTTAGGATTTATTAGAGTGGGAGCTTGTGCGATGGTGTACTTGATGGCCTTGAAATTATCCTTACCCTCATGATTCTAGATAAACAAAACATTCTTCTTTAACATCACAATGAAGGGCTTGGTTAAGGTGGAAAAAATAGGCACACATATTATGACAAAGTTTATTCTTCCTAAGAATCTATAGAGACTCTTCCTGTGGCTTAGAAGAGGAAGAGATGATATAGAATCAATGCACTCTACATAAATTATGAATCCTCCTTGGAAATAATGTAGCCTAAGAGTGCACCTTCATGAACAGAGAAGATGCATTTTTTGGGTTTAGAGATATTCCAAACTCTTGAAAATTTTGAAATACTTTCTCTAAATGGAAAAAATGATCTTATATGTACTTAGAGAAAATATTTATATCATCAAGGTTTACCAAGATGATTTTATTGATGAGTTCTTTGAATGCCATATTCATAGATCTCTAGAAGGTTGTGCCTATGTTTTTCAACCCAAATGGTATGTGCTAGTATGTAAAGGTTCCCCACTTAGTGGTGAATGCAATTTTGTTATGGTCACAATCCTACATGATGATATAGTTATATCCTGAATAACCATCCAATAATGAAAATATATTAATGCCTAAGACCATTTTCAAGATTTTCCCTATTGGTGAGAGAGGATAGTGGTCTTTGAGAGAAACCTTATTCAGGTCTCTAAAGTCTACATAGAGGTGTATCTCCCCATTATTTTCCTGCACTATTATCAAGATGGTGACCCATGAAGAGTGTTTTATTGGAATTATTTTACTAGACTCAATGAGATTTTAGATCTTTGCGCACCAATGGCTCTATCTTTTGATTGACATGTCTCTACTTTTAGTGTATAGGTTATGCATCAAGATGGAGTTTTATTATGTGTTGCATTAATCCTAGATCAAATCCTCTAAGATCCTTATAGCTCCATATAAATATGTCATCATATCTCCTTTTGAGTTGAATAAATCTATCAATATCTAGTGGGGAACATTCCCTACTAGATTTTAGTGTCTTACTTTTTTAAATGATTATGATCATAGAGATATCCTCCTTTGTGGTCATGATACATCTCTCACCTTTGAATTGGTCATCAAAATTTAAAATGCTTTTTAGGGTAATTAGACATTTTGGTATCATTTTTCCCCTTAATTGGATGAATATTTATTCATATTGGTATTATAGCTACCCCTAGTTGAACATGCAAAATTTTGACTCATCTTGTAGAAACCTGATGGTTTACTTATCAATCTTAAATACTTGTCAATTCTTTGCATTATCAATAATTACTAGTCTAACCACAAGTTTGATGAGTTATTTAGACTCCTTCATTATGTTGTGTGGGATATCATTCTGTGTCTATAATTAAAGCCTATTTGCATCAACATTCTACACTCTTGTTATGGTAAAGATGTTGAATGCATTAAATATTTCAATCATATCCAACACTCTATGCTTGTAGGATTTCATCAATCCATTTGTGGTCTTACTCTACACTCTAACCTAGTTTATAATGAGTTCACTATCACCTAATGTTTGTATGCCTTGATTCCTTTATTTTGTGTGAGCTAAAGGCCTTAGATCAGTGCCTCATACTCAGTAGAATTATTCATGAAAAATAACTATAGTTTAAATTCATGGAAGTATTTCTCCTTGTGGGGTGAGACTTACATGACACCAAATCCGATGCCATCCTTACTTTGGGAGACATCAAATTATAATTTCCATGTACCTCCAAGATTCTCATGCATTTTCATGAGTTCAAAAATCCTAGAATCCTCCTTGATGATATAATATGTGACTAGCCATGTCTCTGCATTATCGTGTGGATCATAATTGAAATTTTCACATCCCATATATCTATCAAGTCATTTGGGATCTCATCTATTAGTTTCATGACCTCTTAGATAATCAAATTCTCCACTTGGTCAAACATTGCACAATTTTGCTCAATTGGGATAGGAGAGTATGGCTAAACATGAATTTTAAAAATAGGCTCTACCTTTATGGTTATTTTTATCCTATATCTATTTCTTAGTAACATACATGACCAATCTAAAGATAAATACCCACCCATCTTTGTCGTGAAGTCTCAAGAGAGACAGATGGTGAAGTAGGGATGTAAGTTAATGATGGCAATGTCTTGAGTAATGGAGAGGCTTGGTCATGTATGTAGTGTAAGATTTAAATATTTTATGAACCCTACAACTTTGACAATCATTCCATCAATATAGACCACTCTTTTTAAAATAGGGTAATATGTAATTCCTAATGTATCCATGATCTTTTTGGGCATCACCGAGCTACTTGTGCTTGAATTAATCATGTAGTTATGTACCAAATGTTAGCCAAACATTAAGGAGACATAAAATGGAGGTATCTTATTTATACTAAATACTTTTTCTTCTTCTATTTTTGGTTGGCATAGACTTGTAGAGGTAGTGGGTGATAGGTGGGGTACTGTACATTCTTGAAAATATTTTAATGTATCCTATAGCAAATTTCATTAAGATGGAATAGTGAGCATATCCTACATAGTTACATTAAGGTTTGTCTTATTAATCTTCTCTACTATGTTAAAGGGAACCTGAGATCCTTTTGGTGGTATCCTTAAGGTAACATTCTCTTTTAGTGTTAGTGCACTAGTTTGATGTGGTCCCTCCTTCTACATAGCCTTTTCTAGGTGGAAAGGTTGTACAAGTGCCTTAGCTTGCACGCCTGCATAAGTGATCTATGGCATGGAATGAAAGGGGGACACAACTGGTATGGCCTCTTTTTTATCTTTCATCTTCAATCTCGTATTGAAATAAACTAGAGTGATTCCTCAATTAGGTGTGATACCTTAATTTACATAGTTAAAGTCCTCTTGTCAATTGATGAAAGTAGACACATCTCATGGTTGAGATGGTGCCTAGACTTATCTTATATGTGGATTTGTGATACCTTTTTACTCTTGTGATTGAGGAAAAAATTTCACCATAAACACTTGGTTCATGATTGCATTTATGCATGAGTTTATTCATATGCTTGGTTTTATGGGAAGTACCATTTAGAATCTTGCACTAAATTTTTCTATACTAGGATAAGGGATCTAAAAGTACTAGTAGCATCAACCTTTTTTGAATAAGGCACTTTTTTATATGTGAGTTTATTTTAGGTTTTTGCACCAATTTGGTAGGGAGGTCTGTTTGACTATTACTATTAATCAAAAGGTTGATTATATATAAGATACTACTCTTGCTACCTTTTGATAGCATTAAGTTCATTCCCAAAACATTTTAATAGCAATTTTACTTTGTGAAATTCATTAGAAGAGATAGTGGATAAAGTACAATCTTTCCTACTTAGATCAAACAATTTTTTGAACGTATCACAATGTCATAGGCATCTAGGAGGACTGCACCTCCCATGGATGGAATCATTACTACTATATCACTATTAAGAGGTTTTAGAAAATAAAATAATGCAATATTTAGAGATGGCTTATACAAAGGTGGGATTATATCCCAAACTCTCTAAAATCTAATGTTGAAGTTGACCATCATCTCCTGCAAGGTTTGATTTATAGTCACAAGTTTCTCTATCAGGGAAAAGTGATCACTCTGATCTTCAAACTACTTACATAAATCTTCATCAAGCTCATCCTAGCTATGAATGAAGTTTGGTCTCAAGACTTGGTATCATTATAGGGCTTTCACCTTGAATGAGGAAGCAAGTAACCTAAATGCAACATTATCCTTAGTGACATGGTGTACTGAGTAGATATTCATGATATCTTGAATATGTTCCATTAGGGAAGTTGAATTTTAACCCATGAAATATGAAAATATTATGAGGGATACCACTATAATGTCATTGCATTACATGAGAAATAAAGGAATGCCTCTATTAAAAGGAACAAACACTTAATTCTTTGGTACATCCATGAATGGGATTGGGAATAAGCCACTTCTAGGCATGGTGAACCATCTGAATGGTAGGGTCGATTACATTCTAGAGGATGACCATCTCGTGTTTCTCCTTTTGACAAGAGACAAATATTCTCTAACTCTTTTTTTCTAGATGGCACTATAAACTCAGTGACATGGAAACTAATGCCTCTTATAGATGATCTTGTCTCTCTTAGCACATATATATGGGCTAATATTTAAGGACCAAAGATGTTTGAAGTCATCAAGTACTCTTATTATGTGTTTGATACACTTGTTAGCTAAATAAAATACCAATTACTTGGCTCTTTATTCACATTTTGGTCCCATGAACCATGCCAAAAACTATTATCATTAAAAAAATGCACCTATGGATGTTCTTTAGTATAGGGGAGGTTTACAGTGGGGCACTAAACATGAAGGCCTTGTATGAAGAATGAGAGTCTATGGTGTTGAGCATGGGAGTATTATCATTGCACTAAATCTATTAGCATTGGTTATCTCATCATAATGATGGGAATGTCCTCAAGGTATGAGACCCTTGTACCTTTTGGGATGATCCTCTAGAGTAGGCCAACTTATTTCTATTCTAAATACACCTAGTTTAAGACTAGTGTGTAGGCCTAAAGAGAATAATGGTAAATCTACCATTAGCCTAAACCTCAAATTTTGATGGAAAAGGGGAGGGAGAAGGTAAGAGATGTTGAAAGTAAAAGAGGTGATGCACCTAGAATAGAATGAGTGCTCCTTCTACCATAAACACACTACAAACCTTTGAGAATAAGATGCCTCCACATAGATTTTGCCAAGAACACACAAAATGCATAAATTTTTCACATAAAGGTGTTGGAATGTAGTGCAACATTGAGAGGGATGAAAAATGATCCATAGATAATATCAACATGAACTTGAATGCACATAAGATATGAACTATAACTGAGTTTCAAGTTCAATGAGGAGATGGTGGCAATAGACAATGATGAGAGGGGTGAACATTACCCACATATAAGGATCAAAAAACATAAATAACACATAGAACATCAGAAGAATGGAAAGAAGTAAAATTTATCTCATTAGTCTACAAGATTTAGCCAATACAAGTGCTCTTGGAGGGAAAATTTTAGTAGTGTGAGGTTGCTAAAAAATGTCCACCTTTTACAAATGAATAACTAGGATTTTATAGTGAATAAGCTTATTTTACAATAAATTCACTAGTTGAGGTGATGTTATGAAAATGCATTTGAATTCTATCTAGTAGATTGGATCTAGAGTTGGTGGCAGGATTTTATTATGGTACATGTGTGCATATAAAAATGGAATATTTCCCTAACAAGGTCAGAGAGTGGTGTGTACTCATATTTTGATGTCTAACATCCACTTTTTCATTTACTAGCTTTGACATGTCTTGGGTCTTGATCAACTACCTCTTGGCACATGATATGCCATGTCAAATATAGCTAGGCATTCATGGGGATTAAATATGACTAAGCCACTTAATCAGATCAAGTCCAAACATGTGGTACTTTTTTATTGGTTTTAGGCACTTTGGATGTAGCTTTGTGTGGATGACTTATTGTTCCTTACCATGTGACACCTTTTTATTACTCTTAGGGACCTTATTGATAGTTATAGATAACTTTATATTAATTGTGTGGCTTAGATGGGGACATGCATCATCTCAATGGGCTTTAAAATGAGTCCTTTGGATTATCATCTAGGAGCCATGTGTCCTTTGGAGAGACACTTATCACTCTCAGATGGGTTTTTGAATAGTTTTACACCATTGAGTCTTAGATTGGATAGTCTAAGTGATTATACTTGATAGTCTTGAAAGGATCTCATGTTATGCTTGGGACACATGACATCATCTCATGGACTATTAAATTATACTAGGATGAGTGGAAACTTAAAATTGAATAGACTTGATCATGAGATGATGGATGTATACATGCAGCCCATGGATTTGAATTCCAATGGCTAGTTCATCTATGAGATATTAGGATAACACTACATGGTATCCTTTAGGTTTGATATATTTGATCCATCTATCATATGTAGAGTGCCTTTCCTTTAGCTAATAGTATAAATTAAATTTTTGACAAAAATAATCTTACCTTAGATTAGTACTAGGTCATCATGTGGTGAGTTGGTGCTACTCTTGGGTGAACTGATAACTTCTTCATGATAAGTGAGTGTTAGGATACCATGAGGTAGTAGTGGAAAGAAGCTATAAATTTAGTCAAAATAAACTTATACCCATTTATTTTGGGCCCAAGCATAGGTAGGGAATACCTATGCAAACTTTACTTGAAGTGTTTAGGATTTAACATGTGCACAAACCTTCTATAGGGACTTGTAAAGACTTACACTGACTAGGTTAACTTAGAAAGTCAACACATCTCGCAACCTCTATAGGCCAATTTCATACTAATCAAGAATCTATTAGCCTTTGAGTAATTCATTGGGCATGAATTCCTTAGAACTTATTTTCTTTCCAATTATGAATGTGCTTAACTATATACATTAAACTTTTTTAATGAATTGATACTTCACCTATCAAAATAAGAAATGTGCCAAATGCACATAGAGGAAAAATACCTACATGCAAACATTTTGAGGAATTGAAACTATTCTAAAATAAGGCAATAAAAGTGCTTAAGGAAATGAAAAACATCTAATCTACTTGTTTACAAGTATAGAAGGGTCAATGGAGATAGTGCTTGAGATGAATCCCATTAACTAGGATAGACAATTCCTTTATATTTAATTTGGTAGGTTGAAAGGCAGTGGATTACTTCTAACTAGTTATGGTATATTGGATGCTCCATATTACATAAAACTTAGTATACCTTCCAAATTTCACTCTATATAGATCCCATTTGAACACTAAATCTATTTATTGGAAAATCTTGTCAGTGTCTCTCTTGTTGAAAACCCTCTTAGTTTATGCCTATTGAAACTCCATGGTGTGTGTAACTTGTGTTAGGATTGTGGAGCTAAAAGCTTCACTGATGCAAACAGGAGAGGAGGTTGCTGAAGATTGCAGAGAAGTTGGGGTCGGTCTGATCAGCCGATGTCGGCAGGATAGCAAAGGGAAGCAACCGACATCGGTCATATATCGGCCGACGTCGGTCACCTCTAGGCAGACAGGGACCGACGTCGGTCGCCTGTGTGGTTCGACTGCGAGCTATTTACGGCCAGTTAGCTAACGAACCAAGTGTTTGCATGATGAGTGCTAATTTTAGACTCATAGCTGCGGATCTAATTATTGTAATTAGATGTCTAATTATTGTTTGGATGAGATCTATATAATAGACTCATGGTTGTATTGGAAAAGTGTGCTAGGGAGTAAGAGAGCATAATTATAAGCTCCTTCTGTGTGTGAGGTAGAGCAATGGTGCGTTCCTCCTAGTGCCACAGTACCAGGGGTGTTGGTGCTGGATTGGAGAGCCAGCTGGGTTCTTCAGGAGTGTAGGATCTTGGTCACAGTTGCATGGCCTATATAGGAGATCTACATGGTAAGTAAGATCATTGATCTGCAGGTGTATGTGTGTGCAAGGTCGAGGTTCACAGGTGAGCAGAACCATTGTTTGATTTGCAGGTGTGCAAGGTCATACAGACAGCAACACAACAGGGAGCAGTATCAGGCAGGATCTACTTGGAGTACAGGTGTGTACTCGAATAGAGCAAGAGGAAGGCAAGGAAGTTCCTTCCATAAGTATGGTCTGTTGAATTGCAGGTTGTTGCAGATTCATGGGAGATCTACTTGAAGTACCTTGAGTACTTGTGGAGCACGTGGAGTGCTTGTGGAGTGCGTGGAGCACTTGTGTTATGCGTGGAGCATGGAAGGTGAACACCAACTCTGTATTTGAGTTGAGTGTTGTGACCTGTGAGAGGGAGAGCTTTGGGGAGAAGAAGTACTATTCACTTGAGGTGTGGGAAACCTCTGTAAGGTGGTGGAGAAGAAGTGGCATCTTCTTTATTGTATTCTTTTCTATATAAAGTGTTAATACAAGTTGTGTATTGTCTCTCATATGCTGTGTTATTCTGAATTCTAGTTACTTGGTGAATCTGGTTATTTCCGCATATTAAGTTGCTTGAAGTTTTGGTAATCAATTGTATGTTTCCGGTTTCACATCCTGACAAGTGGGATCAGAGCATGTTTGTTGTTCTAGATTCCTGACAAGTGGTATCAGAGCTATGGTTGCAGGAAGCAGGTTGTGTTTTGATTACAGGGCACTCTCAGGGGTTTCTGATTGAGTGGGAGTAGAGCAACGGCAGATCAAAGTAAGCTAAGAATGGAGGAGTTGAAAAGCACAGACGGTTACTCACGGTCTGATGGAAAGAAAGAGCAGGTAAAAGAAGATTGTTGGTTGGTAACAGATCAGCATGAAGAAACTGAAGACACAGATGTAGCAGGTGTTGTTGCACAGGATGTGTTTGCAGGTTTCTTGGATAAAGTTGAATCTTGGATGAAAGATTCGGTTGCCTCTTTCCATGCAGCCCCAGGTAGAGGAGCTGGTAAGCCTTGCCAAAGAATTGGCAAAGGAGAAGTGAACCTGAAATTGCAGGCGGCCAACACACAGGTGTTGATGAAGGTCATGCAGGTCCCAGGTTTGAAGATTTGGCTAATTTCTTCAGAAAGATTGGGTGATGAGAGATGCACAAGAACTCTCACAGTGGTAGCACTTGAATTAGCTGGTGGTAAGAAAACAGGTATACTTTATCTACTTGTTTATATTACTGATTCTTCTTCTATTGCGGAGACGTGGCTTCGTAGGCTTGGTCACATGAGCAGGAAGGAGATGCATGTTCTTAAGCGGAAGACAGATATATTTGATAGGCTTAAGAACTGGAAAGCCTTGGTGTTCTTGGAGGAGATGGCGGACAGAGTTCAGTGGATGAGGCTGGATACATCTGAGCAGGGCAGTTTGGACATGGAGATTGATCCAAAGGAGCTCGCAGGTAAAAAGTCATCACTCACAGGCAAACACAGGCACCGGTGTCGGTCAGGAGGAACCGGTGTCGAACAGATAGGTGCCGATGTCGGTCATGTGCAGACCGAAGCTGGTGATGTCGGGCGGGGTAAGACCGGCGTCGGTCATGGGACCGACGTCGGCGGCATGTAAGACCGATGTCGGTCAGAAGGACCGATGTCGGCAGCAGGGACACCAGCACTGGCAGGTTGGTAGTCAGGTACAGATGCATGGAACCGACGTCGGTCGGATGCAGACTATGGAGTGACCGAGGTCGGTCACTGTAACGAATTTTGGGTGGACAGCACGTTGTCAAGGAGTCTCAAACACCCATACGGAGGATTGAAGGCGTAAGTAGGCCCTCAAATTCATGTTCCTCTTCTTCATACTTGTTGCTGATTATAAAGCAGGAAGGATCCAGGAAACAGGTGTGAGCTAGGCAGGATTATGATGCAGAACCAGACGGGAGTCTTGGTAGGTTTGCTAGCTGGATGAAAGCACAGAGACGAATGGATTCCTTAGTAGAAGAATAGAGAGAACGGATACGTGAGACAGAAGACCAGGCATATGGTCTTGAGGAAGCTGCAGGACAGTGGTACCAGGTTTGACAGGTGGAGGACGAAGCATGGATTTAGTCAGTGTCAGGTAACTACTGTGGTTTGCCTTACCAGGTGGATGATGAGTCGCGACATCATTCTATTACTGTATGTGGACGGTATGTTTTGCTATAGCAGGTTTGTACATACAGGGTTTTGCTGAGCTAAGGGTAAGATTAGTTCAGTGTCATGTCATGAGGAGTTTGGAGCAGCGGAATTCTTTGACATGGGAGGCATGGAGATCACAGGTTGATTTTGTCTCAAGTGGGAGCTGATGTGAATTAGGGGTTGGTGAGGTTTGGGATGCAGAACCGGAGCACACTAAGGGTTGGACAGGTACAGTGTCCGAAATCACATGAGGTCTGGTATAGACCTGAGTATTCCCATGCAGTGGGAGTTGTCAGAGTTAGGAGCCAATTCGGGGAAGTGGGTTCTCAGGTTTTCTGAGAGGGACCGGCAGCAGGTGTTGCTATGCAGGGTCAGGACTTCACTACAGGGGTTGTAGGTTCGGATGTGGCAGGGTACTCAGATGACAGGCGGTACATCACAGGTTGTGTGGTGGGTTGTCTTCAGGTTGGAGCTTGAAGAGGGATACAAACCAGGAAACAGATTAGACAGAGTATAGGTACAGGTACAGTGCAGCTGTTTATCTCTAAGTGGGAGATTGTTAGGATTGTGGAGCTAAAAGCTTCACTGATGCAAACAGGAGAGGAGGTTGCTGAAGATTGCAGAGAAGTTGGGGTCGGTCTGATCAGCCGACGTCGGCAGGATAGCAAAGGGAAGCAACCGACGTCGGTCATATATCGGCCGACGTCAGTCACCTCTAGGCAGACAGGGACCGACGTCGGTCGCCTGTGTGGTTCGACTGCGAGCTATTTACGGCCAGTTAGCTAACGAACCAAGTGTTTGCATGATGAGTGCTAATTTTAGACTCATAGTTGCGGATCTAATTATTGTAATTAGATGTCTAATTATTGTTTGGATGAGATCTATATAATAGACTCATGGTTGTATTGGAAAAGTGTGCTAGGGAGTAAGAGAGCATAATTATAAGCTCCTTCTGTGTGTGAGGTAGAGCAATGGTGCGTTCCTCCTAGTGCCACAGTACCAGGGGTGTTGGTGCTAGATTGGAGAGCCAGCTGGGTTCTTCAGGAGTGTAGGATCTTGGTCACAATTGCATGGCCTATATAGGAGATCTACATGGTAAGTAAGATCGTTGATCTGCAGGTGTATGTGTGTGCAAGGTCGAGGTTCACAGGTGAGCAGAACCATTGTTTGATTTGCAGGTGTGCAAGGTCATACAGACAGCAACACAACAGGGAGCAGTATCAGGCAGGATCTACTTGGAGTACAGGTGTGTACTCGAATAGAGCAAGAGGAAGGCAAGGAAGTTCCTTCCATAAGTATGGTCTGTTGAATTGCAGGTTGTTGCAGATTCATGGGAGATCTACTTGAAGTACCTTGAGTACTTGTGGAGCACGTGGAGTGCTTGTGGAGTGCGTGGAGCACTTGTGTTATGCGTGGAGCATGGAAGGTGAACACCAACTCTGTATTTGAGTTGAGTGTTGTGACCTGTGAGAGGGAGAGCTTTGGGGAGAAGAAGTACTATTCACTTGAGGTGTGGGAAACCTCTGTAAGGTGGTGGAGAAGAAGTGGCATCTTCTTTATTGTATTCTTTTCTGTATAAAGTGTTAATACAAGTTGTGTATTGTCTCTCATATGCTGTGTTATTCTGAATTCTATTTACTTGGTGAATCTGGTTATTTCCACATATTAAGTTGCTTGAAGTTTTGGTAATCAATTGTATGTTTCCGGTTTCGCATCCTGACAAGTGGGATCAGAGCATGTTTGTTGTTCTAGATTCCTGACAACTTGTGCCCTTGTTTATTTGATCTTCATTAGCTTGGATAATCTTACTATGAGGGTATCATTCTCGAGTAACTCAAATTAATGCATGAATTCTAATTAAGGAAACTTGAGGGATGATATAAATGTGTCCTCCCTTCCATAGACTAGCATGAAGGGAAAATTTCCCAACTCTTTATTGGGTGTGATCAGATCATCCCAAAGGGTAGTTCTGAGTTTCATGTGTCTAGCCTATTGGTTGTCCTCTAGAGTCATATTTATGATGAAGATCAGATTCTTGTTTATGGACTCAACTATACCATTACCTTGAGGGTAATAATATGATGAAGTGATTAGATAGATATTATGCTTAACGGATCATTCATTGATCTTGGTTCTAAGGAAGGCCAATGCATTATCAAAGATAATATTGGTAGGGACACAAAATCTCATCATAATGCCTTTGTATAAGTTGTGTTGAGTGTGGAGCACTTTGGGGTTATCACATGAACATGATGGTACATTTTGGGTGATTAAAGAACTCCAAGGATGTGGGCAATACATTTTGCATTTAATCCTCATATGGGTGAATATTATTAAATGCATATTTAATAATTTTCATGTGGACTTCCATATTTATTAGAAGTGGGATTGATTTCCTTATTTTATGGAATTAATTGAAAAATATTTAATTTCCATAGGTGGAGGAAATTATTAAATGTTTTATTTAATAAGTTTAGAGTAAAAATTTATTAAATGTCTTATTTAATAGTTTATATGATGTATTATGGAAATGGTTATCTCTTTGCATTGGAAATTATGACCTTGAGACGAGGTTGACATGTTTTTCCTAAGGATCTTGTAGATAAGCATTAACTTAGGTGGAAATGGCATGTTCCTATGAGGATAAGGCCATCTTGGACTTAGTATGGCATGTTTCTCTTCTTGGGTGGAATTTATATCATATTTCCTTTATATACAGGTGGAGATGAGGCTTTGGAGATATGACAAGTTAAGACAGGATATGATAACATGTTTTGTATGAGACAAAAAGTGGTGTTCTTGTATAAGGTGTGGTATTACATCTTGTGAGGTGGTTTTATGTAGGCACAAGTGTGGTAGAGAATTTGTGGAGAATTGTTGAGAGATTTCAGATTTGAATCAACAATTTAGAGAATTCATTTGTAAATTCTGAAGGAGATATTCTATCTCTATGAGAGGTCTTTGTAATCTTGTTTTATTACAGATTTTATGGAGGACTTCTTGGTGGATATAGCCCACATTGGGTGATCCATGGTATATCTATGTTATGGTTCTATTGTTGGTTTTGTTCTCTCCTTTTATGCTTTCATTCAAACTATGATTGAAGGAATTGTTTCCACATAATTAAATTTGATTTTCACATATTTAAAATATGGTTTTATGATTTTATGGTGGATAAAATATGGTTTATATTCACTTAATTTCTAGCAACGGATATCAAATATTTGGTGGTGTTTCAGCTAAAGTGGTAAATCATAAGAAAGGTTATTAGCTTGAGTGGGAGCTATGGGAGAAGAAGTCAAATTTAGAGTTGAGATATTTGAAGGTAATAATTTTGGTTTGTGAAAAATGTAGATGGAAGACCACTTGTATCAGAAGGAATTTTAACTCTCCTTGGATGGGAAAGGAGGACAACCTAAAACTATGAGTGATGTAGATTGGACATTGCTTGATAGGAAGGCATTGGGAGCCATACAATTATTCCTTTCATCTTCTACTACATTCAACATTGTAGATTAGATAACTACAAAGGATCTCATGGATAAACTTAGAAAGTTGTATGAGAAACCCTCAGCTTTAAATAAAAATGTTCTTATGAAAAGATTGTTTAACATGTAAATGTCTGAGAATGGTTCAATTGCTAATCATTTAAATGATTTTAATATGGTTATAAGTATGCTCACTTTTGTTGGAATTAATTTTGATGATGAAATTAGAGATTTTCTAATTTCATGTTCTTTGCCAGATAGTTGGGATAGTTTGGTTATGGTTAGGAGTAATGTAGTTTGTGCTAAGGGAATCTTGAATTTTGAGGATGTTATAGGTGTGATTTTTAGTGAGGAAATATGAAGGAAAAGCACTGGTGAATCATCTTTAGGTAATACTTTGTCTAATGATACTAGAGGGTGGAAAAATGACAAGAGCAAAGGCAACTATGGAAAGTCAAAAGGTAAATCCAAATCAAGATCTAAAGCCAAGATGATATGCTGGCATTATGGGAAGAGTGGACACTCAAAGAAGGATTGTTGGTCACTTCAAGATAAGAAGGGAAATAAGGAGGAAACAAATGAGGTAAATGTGACATCAGGTAAAGCAAGTTAGTATGCCTTAATTCTTTCTATGGATAATTTTTTTGAGTCTTGGATATTAGATTCAGGGGCTTATTTTCATGCCACCCCATATAGGCATTATTTTTCTTATTATGTTAAAGAGAATCTAGGACATGTATATCTTGGTGATGATGAACCATGTGAGATAGTAGGGAAAGGTTCTATTCAGGTGAAAATGTAGAATGGGAACATATGGCTACTTAAAGATGTCAGACATGTGCCTATGTTGAGATGAAATTTGGTTTCAGTGGGGCAATTAGGTAGTGAAGGATGTTCATTTATGTATACTAAAGATTCTTGGAAAGTTACCAAAGTATCTCTTATGATTTTGAGAGGTAAGAAAATTGATACCTTATATTTGACTAGTAGTGTAGATTCTTTTGATTTAGTTACTATAGATGGAGATGAAACTATATGGCACTACAGGCTCAATCATGTGAGCCATAAGGGCAGGGAGATATTAAAAGGTAATTTTCTTGGATTAAAATATAAAGATATAGACTTTTATGAGAATTATGTGTATGGGAAACAAAAGTCAGTTAAGTTCCTAAAATTTGGACAAACAAAGAAAGAACACAAGTTAGATTTGGTAAATTCAAATGTATGGGGACCAAATTAGGTATTTTATATTGGTGGTTCAAATTATTATGTCATTTTTATTGATGATGCAACTAAGAAAGTTTGGGTTTATTTTATTAAAAATAAATCTGATGTATTTGACACTTTTAAGAAGTGGAAAACCTTGGTTGGGAATGAAACAGGTCTCAAATTAAAATGTCTCAAATCAGATAATGAAGGTGAGTATTGTAGTAATTCTTTCTTTGATTATTTTTCTAACAATGGAATCTATAGGCAAAGGATAGTTCCAATAACTCCATAGAAAAATGGGGTATCTAAAAGGATGAATAGAATAATAATGGAATGTGTTAAGAGCATGAGGCTACATGCAGGGTTGCCTTTATAGTTTTAGGCAGAAGCAATTGGCATGGCACTATATCTAATTAACAGAGGACGTTATATGACTTTAGATGGAGGCATTCCTAAACAAGGTTGGTCTGGTAAGAATGTTGATTATTCTTTTCTTAGATTCTTTGGATGTGAGAATTTCTCCCTCATGAAGAAAGAGGATAGGACCAAGCTAGAGGCTAAATAAAAAAAATTCACATTTGTTGGATATGGTGAGGATGAATTTCGTTTCCATTTATGGAGAAATAAAGATAAGAAAACATTTTGGTCTGGAGATGTACTCTTTAATGAAAAATTCATGTATAAGGATCAATAGCAAGAACATGAACAAGAACAAAAAGAGTACATGTTATTGGATGACATTACAGATGGCAAAGTATCTAATGAATCAATTTAGGAATATTATACACAAGGACCCAAAAATCTTATGGTAAGAAGATCTTTTAGGGTAATAAAAGCACCTAAATGTTTTTATCCTTCTTTGAATTATTTGTTACTAATAATGGAGAACCAAAGTGTTATGAAAAACCAATGCAGGTAGATGCTAAAATGAAATGGGAACAAGTCATGGATGAGGAACATAGATCTCTCATGAAGAACCAAACATGGGATTTGGTAAGGATACCCAAGGGAAAGAGTGCATTCCCAAACAAGTGGATCTTCAGAATAAAAGAAGAGGATCAAGGAAGAAAAAGGTATAAGGCTAGGATGGTGGTCAAGGGGTTTGCACAAAAATTATGTATTGATTTTGATGATATTTTCTCTCCTATTGGAAAAATTACTTCTATTAGGACTATTCTTGGTTTAGTTGTAGTCGATGATTTAAATTTAGAATAGTTAGATGTGAAAACTACTTTTCTTCATGGTGATTTGGCTGAAGTGTTGTATATGAAGTAGCCATAGGAATATGAGGTCAAAGGGAAGGAGAACTTTGTGTGTTGACTAAAAAAGAGCATGTATGGCTTGAAACAAGCTTCACAACAATGGTATAATAAATTTTATTGTTTTATGTTGGAACAAGAATATCTAAGGTGTAATTTTAACCATTGCATGTACATCAAACATTTTGATGATGCTTCCTTTATTATTTTATGCTTGTATGTGGGTGACATGTTAGTTGCAGGAAAGAACATACAATATATTCGTATGCTCAAAAAATATCTTAGTGACTCCTTTTATATGAAGGATTTGGGTTGTATAAATAAAATCCTTGGTATGAGGATTACTTGTGATAGGAAGGAGAGGAAGTTGGTTTTATCCAAATTAGAGTATGTGAAGAAAGTCTTGGAAATGTTTAGTATGTTGGATGCTAGATCTATTGGTACTCCTTTAGTAGGCCACTTTATATTATCAAATGAGTAATGTCCCAAGATAGAATCTAAAATTTTTAAGATGTCCAAGGTACCTTAATAATCAATAGTTGGTAGCTTGATGTATGCCATGGTTTGTACTAAGCCAGATATTACCCAAGCAGTGGTAGTTGTGATCAAGTATATGAGTGATCCTGGTTATGAGCATTGGCAAGTAGTGAAATGGATTCTTTAGTATTCAAGAGGAATCATGGATTTTTCATTATGTTATTGTGGATTATATACCACTTTGTGTGGTTATGTGGAATCGAATATGGTAGGGGATATTGATAGTAGGAGGAGTACAATAGGATATATATTTATTGTTGGAGATATAATGGTTAGTTGGATTTCTAAGATATATAAGGTTGTGTATTTGTCAACCATAGAGGTAGAGTATGTTGCTACCATAGAGGCTAGAAAGGATTTTTTTGGTTATAGGGGTTATTTCAAGAGTTGGGGCATGAGCAGGAAGTTGGGAGACTACACATTAATAGTTAGAGTGCAATTTATTTGGCAAAGAACTCCATTTTCCACTTGAGGATAAAACACATTATATTACATTATCAATTCATGAAGATAGCTTTGGAGGAGAACTTATTGAAGCTAGAGAAGATTCATACTAGCCAAAATTTTGTGTAATGATGACCAAGGTGGTCACATTGGACAAGTTGAGACTATGTTCAGATTTGGTTGGTCTTAGTGATTATGGAGTAGTGATAGATTCTGCTCAGGTGAAAAGGTCTCCAAATGGGAGATTGTTGAGTATGGAGCCCTTTGGGGATATCACATAACCATGATGGTACATTTTGGGGACTTAGAGAGATCCAAGGATGTAGGAAGCACATTTTACATTTACTCCTCATATGGGTGAATATTATTAAATGCATATTTAATAATTTTTTTGTGGACTTCCATATTTATTGGAAGTGGGATTGATTTCCTTATTTTAGGGAATTAATTGAAAAATATTTAATTTCCATAGGAGGAGGAAATTATTAAATGTTTTATTTTATAATTTCAGAGGATAACTTTATTAAATATCTTATTTAATAATTTCTATGATGTACTATGGAAGCTGTTATCTCTTTTGCATTAGAAATTGTGCCCTTGAGAGGATGTTGGCATGTTTTTCCTAAGGAGCTTGTGGATAAGCATTGGCTTAGGTGGAAATGGCGTGTTCCTATGGGGATAAGGCCATCTTAGACTTAGTATGGCATGTTTCTCTTCTTGGGTGGAATTTCTATCATATTTCCTTTATATATAGGTGGAGATGAAGCTTTGGAGATATGACAAGTTAAGATAGGATATGATAACAGGTTTTTCATGAGACAAAGAGTGGTATTATTTTATAAGGTGTGGTATTACAACTTATGAGGTGGTTTTATGAAAGTACAGGTGTGGTAGAGCATTTGTGGATAATTGTTGACGAATTTCAGATTTCGATCAATAATTCAAAGAATCTATTTGTGAATTCTAGAAGAGATATTCTATCTCTATGAGATGTCTTTGTAATCTTGTTTTATTATAGATTTTATTGAGGATTTTCTTGGTGGATATAGCCCAAATTGGGTGAACCATGATATATATATATATATATATATATATATATATTATGGTTTTATTGTTGGTTTTGTTCTTTCCATGTATACTTTCATTTAAACATGATTGAAGGAATTGTATCTTCATAATTAAATCTAATTTTCACACACTTAAAATTTGGTTTTGTGATTTTATGGTGGATTAAATCTAGTTTATATTCACTTAATTCCTAACAAGTTGAGCATAGATGTATCATTATCCTCTTTGAGTGTCATCACTTCTATCCACCTTGTGAAATAGTCTGTGATTGTGATAATCCATTTGTGTCCATCATTTGATGGTAGGTTAATCATGCCTATGAAATCCAGGCCCCATTACACAAAGGGTTAATCACCTTATATTAGGCATAATTCTAAGAATGTTAACCATTGTTTACCTACAAATAAGGTGATTTATTACAACTTCACACATATGTATATGCATCTTTAAATAGGGTTGGCTAATAATAGTCAGTTCACATGATTTTCACACCAATGGTTTTAGGTGAATAATGGCCTCCTACAAGGCCATCACGGAATTATTGAATAATTATGCTTGTGTGCTTTGTTTCTACACACCTCAAGAAAATTTCATTGAGATATTTTTAAAAAAGCACACCTTCTATGAGCACATAGGGAATGGAATTCAACCTAAAATGCTTGTGCTTAGCCTTATCGAGGCTAATATGATATATGTTGTGCTAAAGGAAGGCTATCATATATTTCACCCAATCAGTTGAGGCTTATGGGCTTGTATACTCTCCCTCAAGAATAACTAAGACTACACCATCTTCTAATTTTGACACTTTAGCCAGTTGCTCATAGAGTCCCTTTTCTCACATTAGTTTGGTGACCTAGATGTCTATGCCATATTCCATAACTTTTATGATCTAGCCAACCCTTTTTTCATTGATGTCCTTGTTGAGTAAAAACTCCTTGATGCTTGTGGGTACAACTATGAGCTAAATTTTTATTGGAGATAATATGTATAAATTTCTTGTGTTATCTCACAATAATGAGGGCATGCTTCTCCATGAAGCTATAATGTAGATCATAATCCTTTAGCACTTAACTGAAGAAAGTAATTGGCTACTCTAAATGATAATTATTTTACTACATATGGATAGTTGAGATGCCTTAAATCACATCGAATGCAAAATGATGAAACCCTATCTATAGTTTGGATTGATTAGAGTAGGAACCTGTATGATGGTGCACTTGATGGACTTGAAACTCTCGTTTCCCTCATGAGTCTAGTCTAACACAATATTCTTCTTTACCAACACAGTGAGGGGATTGTTTAGGGAGGAAAAACTAGGAATGAATCATATGAAAAATTTGATTCTTCCTAAGAATCTCTAGAAACTATTTTTATGGCTTAAAAGAGGAAGAGATAGATAAAATTAATGTGTTTTGGATCAATTTTGAGTCCCTCTTTGGAAACAATTTGCCCTAGGAGCATGCCTTCATGTACTACAAAGATGCATTTTTTATAGTTTAGAGATATTCCAAACTCTCAACACCTTTGAAAGACGTACTCTAGATGGAAAAAATGATCTTCTATGTACTTAGATAAAATAGTTATATCATCAAGGTATACCAAGATGATTTTGTTGATGAGTTCATTGAATTCCATATCTAACTCTCTATAAGTTTGTGCCTATGTTTGTCAAACTAAATAGCATGTACTAGTATGTAAAGGTTACCTACTTAGTGGTGAATGTAGCTTTGTAATGATCACATTCTTGCATGAGGATTTAGTTATATCCTAAATAACCATCCAATAGTCAAAATATTTCTATGCCTGTGATCATTTATAAGATTTATTCTATTGGTGGGAGAGGGTAGTGGTCTTGGAAAGAAACCTTGTTTAGGTCTCTAAAGTCTATGTAGAGGTGTATCTCCTTGTTATTTTTATATATTGGCACTAATTTGGTGACCCATGAGGAGTGATTTATTATAAGTATTTTACTATCCTTAATGAGCTTTGAGAGCTCCTTACACATCAATGGCTCTAGTTTTGGATTGACAGTATTTATTTTTGATGCATAGATTATGCATAGAGATGGATATCAATTGTGTGTTTCAATAATGATGCAGGGACATCTTAGGTATGCTCAATATTTGTATAGGGTGCATTTTATAATTATGAATGAGAGTGAAACTTGAATTTTTGGTTCTAAAATATCCCTCTCACCTTTTTATCTAAATTGAATTTTCAAATTTATAATGAGAGTTTAAGAGTGTGTTTGGGTCTACAAAATCATGTAAAGTATAATATTATACAAGGGAGTCTTGAAGTACCTAGGTGAGTAATATAAATGTGTTTTTTAAATAATTTTATGCTAAGTCAGTTTAAGGAAGGAGGTGGCAATTAGAATGACCACCACCCTACATAGGTCTAGGGATTGTTAAAAGTTTCTTGAATCAAGAAATAGTTTTAGATATTGCTTTAAGAGTTTAGATTGTATTTAGAAATGAGATAGTGTGTGAGGTGATCTCAAGGAAGAGAATATAGAGAGATCACATTGAATAGAAGTGAGATATATGAAAGGATGTGATAGGTAGAGTCATAGACTCTCATAAAGTTATATGTGTTGATCAAAGATAATAAATAAAAATGGTGTTTTGGCTTGAAATCATATTTTATTATTATTTGTGATTAATGAATGGAGATAATATTAATAAAGTTGGTGATTTCCATGTTTTATTAGAAAGTGAATGTGAATTATGTAGGTATCAGTTACAGGTGTGGACTATATATTAATGGTATGCAAGCAAGATTTAATCTTTATGATTAATGAAATATTATTCTCATGTAGTTAAAATAAATCACATTATTTGTATGTCCTTATGATAAATAATTTTTGATGAACTCAAACAAAGTTCATGTGTTTCATGCATTATGAGATCTGAACAGGGGACTGTGAATACATGTATTTAAAATGAGGACCATGTAAAAGAATAGTTGTAACTCTATCCATATTCAAAAAGATTTATTTCCATGAATTTAGTTTTCTTAGTGGATTTTTTTGAGTGGTTTCATATTTATTCAGGGACAAAGCTGAGCATAAGCTTTCTAAATTTCAAAATCTTCACACAAGTAGTGTTTAAAGTGGTTCACATGCTCTTTAGAATTATTAAAGAGTGATCAAAGAATTTTAAGTGGAGTGTTATGATTAGGCAGACCCCATAAGTGGGGTAATATGCATGAGTAAGTAATCATGTTTAGTTTATATCTAATAGAGGTCTCTTAGGTTTGTGAATAGGATTGAAACCCTACAACAATAACAAAATAGTTTTTTTTATTCCACCAACTAAAAGTATTACATTCATTAAGGAAGAGAAATTATGAGTTGTCAATGAATGATTAAAAATGGAAATAACTTGTGTGGTGGTATGTAGGAAGAGATAAAATGTTGTATAGACAATGTTCCTATTGAAACCTTATCAAATGAGCCAGGGTGTTGTCAAAGTGAAGAAATAGAGTAGGTTGGGCATTGAATGAGATAGTTTTTTTATTAGAGGAGTTACCTCAGGTTAGTAAAAAAAATTCCTAATTTATAAATGTCTTTCAATTTCCAATGAGTTCAATTTAGAGAGATAATAAGAGGTCTTGGCCATGGAAAAGCCTACACACACCTGTCCTAGGGTTTTAATTTCAAATGTGAATATCTTGAAATTTTACCAGTCAAATTCCATAAAATTTGGTAATCTATTGGGAATCAATGTGTTTTAAGACATTTTGAAATATTTATCCTCGTATGGACTTCCTTGTATGGTTTACAAAATATTATGTTGTGAGTAGTGGTCATTAGGCCTAATGAAGACTAATAGAATAAAAGAATTGGAGAGTTAGTGGTGAAGGAGAAGGATTTTGATCCTAAGTTTTTTTGAAAATATGATAAATGATAAAGGGTATCTAAAACACTATTTTATTTCCCAATAGGCTTTTGTAAATTTTTTTACATAAAGAATTTCAACAAAAAATGGTTATAAGGATTGGTGAAAAGGTAGGCAAAGTTGTATAAAAGTGACTTAGTACATTGTATAAGGTTGTGAATGAGATAAGAGGTGTAAATAGATTATAAGAAGCACATTCAGGTTTCCAAGAACCATGAACCATTGTGAGGAACCCTATAACCATTATTTCATGTTGTCCTAAAGGACTATGGGTGATTGAATGAATCAGGGAAAAGGGCAGAGTGTTATAATAGTGAGTTTAGCTCTTCATAATTTGGTATCAAATCCATCTTGATTATATATGCATGTATGTATGTATGTATGAATGTATGAACTTGAATAATTACATTGTTATAGTACATGTTGCATGAATTTATAGGTAAGAAAGTAAGGAGGCAAATTTCTTGTTGAAAGATAGAGTAGGAAGGTAGATTAAGAAAGGTATGAGTTACTTGTGGTTGATTTACTAGTTTGAGTGCATTCTTAATGATATGTCATATGTTAAGAAAATAAAACAATACATAGTATGGTGTCAAGTCCTAAAATAAGAGAGCTATTAACAAGCTTAAGAGAGAAAATCTCATAAACAGAGCTGAAGAAAGAGAAAATAGTCCTATTGTGAAGGACAATAGGTTGAAAGTCCCTAGTGAGGTCTGAGATATAAGGGTTCCAAGTGTGAACCAAAATAAAGTGGTCTAAGTGAGGCCAAAATTAGGAATATTATGCACCCAAGTGAGGTACTAAAGATGAAAATGAAAGGAGAGGTAGAAAGAAAGTGAGAAATAGGGTTAAAACTGATTGCCATAATGAGATAAGGATGGAGATAGATATAAAATAAATGAAGGATGCATTGGAAAGGATGGGGAGAGAATTAATGTATATGTGTAATGTATATAGTTTGAAATGTGGAATCAAGATCAGAAAAAAGGTTAAGCATTGTTTTAGAGAAAGAATGCAAGAGAAAGAGAATCAGTAAGCAATGGAATGTGTGTAAAACCAATGGAAGGAGATGATTAAAAAATTGAATTTTATGGAAAAGAGAGAGGAAATTAGGCCTCAATTTTTTTAGTCTAACATTGATTTGTCATAGTTGAATTCAAGTCAATAAGTGGGAAGTGAAGAGCATGATTGGGATGAATGAATTGATTGGATAATTGTCTATAGGGAAGAAGAAGTTTATGAATGGAAGAGTGAATGTACAACTAAAGAAGAGGTGTTTTTATACCTTAAATATGGTGAAATATTTGACAAATAAGAGTAGAGAGATGAGAAATAAACAACAGGTAATGAAGAAAATGTAATTTTTGATGATTATTTTGAAGATGAAGATGATATTTTATATAAAGATACAATAGGTTTTTTTTAGGAGTTCATTGGATCAGTGAAGAATCAAGAAGAACATGAAGTGTTTAAGGAAAGAAATGAATGGGTTAATGAGGATGATATTGCTTTACCAGTCCATGAAGATGAGATGCAAAGTAATGAGTTGACTAATTTGACAGTCAAAGGAGAGCCTGTAGTGGAGAATATGAATTGGATTGACTATGTGATTAATGATATGGAAGACAACAAGGAAAGTATAGAGATAAAGAAGAATGAAAACATGGATGAAGATATGAAGAAGCAAGAAACCTTGGAATGGTCACCAAAAAAAGAAAAGAATATAACATGAACTAGGTATGTTGATGAAAAGGCATAAACAATAATATTAGAGGGGGAAATAGATATATATATATATATATATATATATATATATATATATATATATATATATATATATATATATATATATATATATCTTTGTTTTGTCTTTCTTTCTTTCTTTAATAATACTCTTATATCTGAATGACATTTAGTAACATTTATATATATATATATATATATATATATATATATGTTACTAAATGTCATTAAGATATAAGAGTATTATTAAAGAAGACAAGAAAGAAAGAGAAAACAAAGATAGAAATAGAGGAATGACAAGCAGAGACATGAAAATCAAAGCATGAAGTGGATGGAAATGAGGATAAACAAGTCAAGGTATAAGTGTGTTAGTCAATATCACACACACTTATATGAAATTTTGATTGAATAATCATATGGGTGTCAATTTATTTTCTCCCTTTAGGAGTATGATGTAGGGGCATCTTAGGTATGCTCAAGGTTTGTCTAGGGTGTGTCTGAGAGTCATAAATGAGAGTGAAATTTAAATTTGGGTCTAAAACAAGTTTCCTACCTTGTGTATAATTTGAATTTTGGATTTGTAATGAGAGTTTAAGAGTTTTTTTGGGTCTACAAAATCATGTAAGGGACAAGATTATATGAGGGAGTCTTAAATGACCTAGGTGGATAATATGAATGCATTCTTTTCAGAACTTTGTGTTAAATTAGTTTAAGGAATGAGGTAGATGTTAGAGTGACCACCAACCTACATAGGTATAGGGATTTTTAGAAGTTTATTGAATCAATAAATGATTTTAGATATTATTTTAAGAGTTTAAATTGTATGTAGAAAGGAGATAATGTGCAAGGTGCTCTTGAGGAAGAGAATAGAGAGAAAGCATAATGAATAGAAGTGAGATATATATAAAAGGATGTGATAGGTAAATTCATAGACTATCATAAAATTATATTTGTTGATTAAAGATAATAAATAATAATGGTGTCTTATCTTGAAGGCATGTTTCTTGATTATTTGTGAGTCATGCATGGAGACAAGATTAACAAAGGTGGTGATTTTCATGTTTTAGTAGAAAGTGAATGTGAATTCTATAGGTGCCAATTATAGGTGTAGACTATATATTAATGGTTTACAATAAAAAAATTCATATTTATGACTAATAAACTCTTATTCTCATGTAATTACATTAAAATATATTATTTTTATCTCCTTTTGATAAAGACTTTTTGATGAACTCAAAAAAAGGTCATGTGTTTCTTGCATTCTGAGTTTTGAATAGGGGAATATAAATACATATATTTAAAATGAGGACCATGTAAAAGAATAATTGTAACTCTATCCACATTGGAAAGGATTTTTTCCCATGAACTTGGTGTTATTAGTGGATTTATGTGAGTGGTTTCATATTTATTGATGGATAAGATTAAACATAATCCTACTAAATTTTAAAATCTTTAGACAGTTAGTGTCTAAAGTGGTTCACATGCTCTAAGATAATGATAAAGAGCTAGTTAAACTCTTTGATAATGTTGATTATGTTGATTATTTCTTTGATGAGCCTATTACATGCCTATGGTTGTAAGCCTTTTTGTATCAAAATTCTACACTCTTGGTATGGTAATGATGTTGAATACATATAAGATTTCAATCATATCCCACACTATATGCTTGTAGGCTTTCATCAATCCATTCTTAGTCTTTCTCTATGCTCTAACCTAGTTGACAACTAGTTCACCATCACATAATGCTTGTAGCACCTTGATTACTTTCTTATACATAAGGTGAAGGTCTTGAATCAGTGCCTCATACTTGATAACATTTTTCAGCAAGTAAACTATAGTCTAAAGGCATTGAAGTATTTATCCTTATGGGGTAAGACCAATATGACACCAGCTTATATACCATCCTTACTTTAGGAGCCATCAAAGTATAATTGTGACATACCTTTAGGATTCTTGTGTACCTTTATGAGTTTAGGAAGTATAGAATCCTCCTTCATGATACAATATGTACCTAGCACTATCTTTGAATTGTTATATAGATCACACTAGAAATGTTCACATGCCCATTTATCTAGAAAGTCATCTAGGATCTCCTCTAGTAGTATCATAGCCTCATAGAGAATCCAATTTTCTTCTTGGTTAAACATTACATAATTTTTCTTGTATGGCTCAACATGGCTCTTGAAAATAAGCTCTATCCTTATGGTCACTTTTTTCCTATATCTAGTTCTTAATAACATATATGACCAATCTGAAGATAAATACCCACCTATCTTTATCATGAAGTCTTCATAGAGGTAGATGGTGAAGTAGGAAGGTAAGTTAATGACTATGATGTCTTATTAAATGGAGAGGATTTGGCATGCATGTAGTTTAAACTTCAAATCTTTGATGACATCTAAAACTTTCACCATCACTGAGTTGTTTATGCTTAAACTAATCATGCGGTTATGTACCATATGTTGGTCGATGATTAAGGATACATAAAATTTAGGTGGATTATTATTTTTGTACACTTACACTTCTTCTATTTTAGCTAGGATAGAATTATATAGGTGGTTGGTGATAGTTGGGGTGGCTTACATTCCTTAAAACCTTTTATCACATCCTATAACAAATTTTGTTGAAATGAAATAGTGAGTGCATCCCACAAATTTATATTGAGGTACATCTTCTTCATATTCTCTACTATGTTAAAGGGAACCTGAGATCTTTTTGGTGGTATTCTTGAGTTAATGGTCTCTTTTGTTATCAACACGTTAGTTTGAGGTGGTACCTCTTTTTGTGTAACCTTTTTTGGGTGTAAAGGTTGTATGGGTACCTTAGCTTGCATGCCTACATGAGTGATCTAGAGTGTGGAAGGTAAGGGGGCCATAGTTGGCATGGATTCCTATGTATCTCTCCTCTTGAATCTCATATTGAAATAAGTTGTAGTGTTTCTTGTACTAAGAATGATACCTTGATTTACATAGGTAATTTCCTCCTTTTGTCAATTGATGAAAGTAGACCCATCTTATGGTTGAGATGGTTCCAGGACTTCTCCCATGTGTGGAGTTATGCTACTTATTTTCTCGTATGATTGATGCAAAATTTTCACCATAAGTTCCTTATTCATGAATACATTTGTGCATGTGCCTTGATCATATAGTTAGATGCATGGGAAACACCATTCAAAATCTTAAGCTAAATTGTTTTATAATAGGATAAAGGCTATGGACGTACTAGAAGCATCAACCATTTGTGCATAAGTCACTCTATTATATGTAAGTTGATCTTGGGTTTGTGTATCACTTTTTAAGGTAGGTATTTTTGATGGGTACTATTGAGTTAAGGGTTGATGAGATCTGGGATACTATGCTTGTTGTCTTTTGAGAGTAATAAGTTCATTCCCAAAACTTTGTAGTAGCAATTTCACTTTGTGAAATTCATTAAAAAAGATAGTGGATGAAGTAGGTGGGCTTGCCATCATAGGGATAGGTTCTAGCATAGGTTGTGCATTTTCTTAGTTAGGAAGAGGATCTATGAATATAGGCATAGGGGGTCTAGGTACAATATTTCCTACTTGGATCAAATAATTTTCTACATGCACTGCAACTTCATAAGAATCTAGGAGGATTCTGTCTCTTATGGACTAAATAATTATTACTAAATCACTATTAAGATATTTTAAAAAATACTAGAATTTATTATTTAGATATGGATTACACAAATGTGGTATTCTATCCCAAAATATCTAAAATCTAAAGTTAAACTTGACCATCATCTCATGTGGGGCTTTCTTTATGGTCATGAGTTGTTCTATCAGGGATAAGTGATCACTTTGATTTTTGAACTACTTGTATAAATCTTCACCAAGCTCATCCCAGCTATGAATGGAGTTTGGTCTCAATCCTTGATACCATTAGAGGAATTTCCCCTTGAATGAGGAAGCAAGTAACCTAACCATGCCATTATCCTTAGTGACATGGTGTACTAAGCAGATATTCATATCTTGAATATGATCCATAGGGGAAGTTGTTATGAAATATGATAAAATTTTGAGGGATACTACCTAAATATCATCATACTACATGATAACTAATGTACTACCTCTATTAAAAGTCACAAACACTTGATTCCTTGGTATAACCATGAATGGGATTAGGAATATGCCCTTTATAGGTGTGGATAACCTTAATAATGGATGGGTGGATTTCACTCTAAGGGATGAAAATATTACACTACTCCTTATGAAGGGGAAAAATATGCTCTAACTTTCTTTATTTTAGATGGTGCTGGAAGCTCAGTGAAATGGAAACTAATGCCTCTTGTGTATGATCTTGTCTCTCTTGACATGTAGATATGGGGCTGATATTTACAGACTAGAGATGTTTATAATCACCATGTGCTCTTATTGAGTGTTTTATACACTTTTTAGCTAAAGATATCACCAATTCCTTAGCTCTTTTTTTAAATGTTGGTCCCATTGAGCATGCTAGAAACTATTGTCATTTGAAACATGTACTTGTGGATGTTTTATGGTGTGGGGGATATTTTTGGTGGGGTGATAGGAGGGAAGGTCTTACATAATACATGAGAGTCTATGCTACTAATAATAGGATTATTATCATTTATCTGCATGTGTGAACATTAGTTATCTCATCGTAATTATGGGACTGCCCCCAAGGTTGAGACCCTTGTGCTCCTTGGGATGAGCATCTAGAGTAGGCCAAATAAATTATATTATAAATGTAATTTATTTAATACTAGTACATAGGAATAAAGATAAAAAAAGGTAAATCCACCACTATCCTAAACCTAAAACTTTGATGGAAAAGGGGAAGGAGAAGATAAGATATACGAAAAGTAAAAGAGGCAATGTGCCTAGAATCGAGTGAGCACTCCTACTACCATAAACACACTACAAACCTTTGAGAAAAATAAATATCCATATATATTCCACAAAGGACACTAAAAATAAATAATTATTTATCATAGAGCCATGAGAATGAAGTGAAACACTGGGAGGAATGACAAAATATCCATAGCTAATATCAACATAGACTTGAATGCACATAGGATATGACCTATAAGTAAGTTTTGAGTTCATTAGGAATGGGAAATAGTGAGAGGGGTGATCATTACCCATAGAAAAGGATAAAAACCCATAAATAGCACAAAAAAAATTAGAATAAAAAAATATTTGAACTTAATTCTCATTAATCTATAAGATTTAGCCAAGTTAAGTGGTCTTGGAGGGTAAATTTTAGCAGCATGAGGTTTCTAAAAAAGGTCCACATTTTACAAGTGAAGACACATGTTTTTATAGTGAAAAATCCTATTTTAAAATAAATGTACCACTTGGGGTGATGGGTGAAACTTTCAATTCCTTTGTAGAACCATAACCATGCCTTTGAATTTTGTATGGTAGATCATGTTTAGATTTGGTGGCAAGATTATTTTAGGGTATATGCATGCATAAAAGAATAGAAGATTTTACTTATAAGGCTAGAGAGTAGTGTGTAATTTTATTTTGATGCCTGAGAGATGATTCTATATTTAATACTTTTGACACATCATGGGCCTCACTCAACTACCTCTTGATATGTGGCATGCATCAGTGGATCTAGCTAGGCATTCATGGGGATTAAATTTGACTAATCTACTTAATCAACTCAAGTTCAGACACATGGTATTTTTTTATTAGTCTTGAGTGCTCTAGATGTGTCTCTATGTGGATGACTCATTATTGCCTACTATGTGGCACCTTTTGATTAACCTTAGAGACCTTATTGATAGATATCGATAACTTTATATTAAATGTATATTGATCATCACTAGTTACTTAGTGTCTTTCTATGTCCTTAGTGTGCCTCATATTTCCTAAGGCCTTCCTATAAGATGCCTATGTTATGATTATTACATTCATTATTTCATTCACTACCATCATAATATTTACCCTTGAGAAATATTGTCTTATTTATTGATCACTCCCCCTAGGAATCACATTTGTTAATTGTAGTGTAAGACCATGGATAGGACCTAGCCTTCCTAAAAAAAATTACAATACCCAAGTCACAATGAAATTACATGTGTCAAATTTGAGATAAGTCATGAATTATTATGAGTTACACATCATTTAAATTATTCTCATCTTGATTTAGTATGTTTTATACTTAATTTATTAATCTTTCATGTTTATATTCTTATTTTCTCATTGCATGCAAGAATCCAACCATGTCTCTAAAGTTTTTCATATTTCCCAAATTAAATTAGTGTGATTAATTGAAGTCCATTTCTTTAATTTTATTTCTCTTTTATACTTCCCAACATGATTTATAATGATTTATTGTCTTAATTATTTTGTTTTCTGCCATATGTCTTTCACATGCTCTCCATTTTATTACATTATTTTCATACTTTCCAATGTGATTTACTGTGATTTTTCTTGTTTTAATTTGGTGAAAATATTTTTCATGGTTTAAAAACATTTATTCATCTTATTTACCACCTTTTTTTATTATACTTAGTCATAGTTTGTTATTACACATTTCCCATTGTGATATAGTGTGTAGTGCATTTATTTTTAATTAATTATACTTTTCCAAATCCTTTTTGCCTATTTATTTTTAACCATGAATGTGTACTAAATAATGATATAAAATAAAACACTCCACATATATTTCCCATAGCATATACAAAAAATTCAAAATACATGTGCTAGAATAAAATATATCCATGCATTAACAACCACAACCAAAATATAACTCATGAGATGAAAATCCAACTATCTAAACAATATATCTCTATCCATCATGTGTTTCATACAATGGTAAAAAATACAAAATAATGCATAACTCCACCTTTAATAGTGGGATACATCATGCCTATATCATCGCCTGGCCATGCTTCCCATAGATGCTTAGGACCATCCCCTCTTTATCATGCATTGCATTGAGGTCATCCAAGATCTCAACCCTACTATGTGTCCCTATAGGTTGGCCACCTAGGACTATACCTATGATAGATGAATAATGATAGTCATGTGTGCATCTCTCTCTTAAACCAAGGCCTACCATGCATATGCTTCTCTTGCTCCTACCCATGTCTATAAATACAATCTATCCCAACATGCCTATAGCTATCTCACATCCTCCCCCACTAGTCTAAACTAGATTGCCTAATTTGGGGTAGATGGTACCATAGGATTATACATAATGGTGGGGTTGTATGGTGATAGAACCCCATCCAAAATGTCATGGTGCATAGACATGACTAGGGATCCACTTTTTATCTATTTTATCAGAGGGTTTGTAAAAACTAAAACCCAAATAGATATCAAATCATTTATATATATATAAAATCATATAAAACTAGTATTCTATCATAAAGACTAGAAATTATAACATTTATTACTTATCCTGATGTCACGAACCACCATTTCCCTATCTACTCATCTATCGAGCATGGTATTTCCATTATCTCATCCCTTGAGCACCTCATTCATGGGTCACATCCCTATTAAAATAAATCTATGAGTCGCCACCTATAAATGTTGTAGGCCTCTCCTCAGAGGTGCCTCTATTGACTAGCTCTACGTTAAGCTAATAATTGGGTCATCTTGTGTGACCACCCTCTGTGTTTAATCCCATCGATGGCATCTCTATCAGTGATGCATTTGAGATGGTCATTGTTCCTCCTATTATATTTCCTATTGTGGTACCTACTTTACCCCTACATCCACATCCATGCCCTCTCCTCCTTTGGCTATCAGTTATCATACTTGACTAGTCCATGGTCTTATATGCCACAACCTGATCACTAGTATTTTAAATGGTTCTCCTCCTCCTCCTCCTCCTTTCCCCATTATCTCTTTAGCATGTTGTGCCCAAAAATTAATAATTATTAAATGAGTCATTAGGTATGAGAGTTTAAAATAACCTGGTAAGTGTGATACTAACTTTGGCTTTACCCATCAATTATAATGGTTTATGATCTACACTTGAACCAACCTTAGTGCCATAGTTACCCAACTAGGCCAAATAGTAGTAATATGTGTGTAGGGATGCCACATGATCTCTCCTCATGTGACTATCTACAACATTAGCATGTGGGGCACTTCATACACTACCTGGTCCTATCTCTATATAATGACCTAAGGTAACCTATCATCAACCACATAGAGCAATCTAAATGGATGATACACCAAGAACCTCTCATATATCTATGCATCCTACAATAGCATTAGTCCCATTATCTTCTACCATATAGATAGTCCCATACATATCATGCATGAACTAGACCTAGATGATAGACCCAAAATCATAGAATGCCTCCTGATGCAAAATGGACTAACACAAGGCTATCACCTATAATGTTACTTTGCCATCTGACTTATGAAAGAACTTGTGATATCACAAGTGCAATCACAACCTTCTAGATGTCAAAAATATACATAATATTTATATCAAATAAGCTCACCCACATCCCTTATTTCTCCTCTAATTCATTTGATGTCCATGTGATCACTGGTGTCCCTCCTATAGGAAGTCCAAGTAATGCATGGATGTCCTTGAGTTTGATACTTACCTCTATTGTATACCCATTCACCACCCATCAAAACATGTTGGTCAACCATTCCCATGCTCTAAGGAACATGACAACAAGATCAACACTTATTAAGATGTGTCTCATCTCCATGATACCTCCTAGACCCAATGCAACTAGTTTTGATCTATCCACATTTGTCAAATGTTCTAGAAAATCTAGTAACCATGATGCATCAATCAATCACCAATATATCTAATGCATTATGAAAATTTAAATATATATATATATATATATATATATATATATATATATATATATATATATATATATATATATATATATATATATGTATAAGATATCCATTTCATTCATAATCATAGTACATTATTACAAATTTCACACAACTCAACTGGTTTAATTTAGTTTATTCATTTTTTACAAGATTGATCTATTACAAACTAAATCAACCTTATCCTTTATTAGGGACACTAGATCATCTCTATCAAAATTATACTAAATCATCTTGTACAACAATAAATCAGCCACTTAAAAACAAAATTAAGTCAACCCACTATTACTAAGTCATCCCCCTTCTTTAACCAACTCGGCCAACTACTACTAAGTCAACCTATTTATTTCCTTATCTTTTACAAACTAAGTTGACCTAGTTGACTCTATTCATCACTTGTGATGAGATTTTAAGTAATTACCATAAATTCCTTGAGCATTTATTGGTTTGAATCCTTCCTACCCAATACCCCATTTGACCCCTAGTGTCCCTAAAATTTTCCTAGGGTCAATTATGATGTCTAGATTTTGCCTAACATTTAATTTTATATAGTTCACTCAATTTAAATTCTAAATACTAAAAAAATTGTAATTTTCAATTGTTTACTTGTGTTGTACTCATTATACCCACTATGTATCCTCCCCATCTCAAGTATCATCTCCTCACCATCCTATCTCTCTAATATCTCATTAGGTCTATTAGAGATCTATTTTCTCAAAAAAGAAAAAATACCAACTAAATTATTTTTCACCCTATTTATATTTTCTGTTCAAAATTATTTACCCTTCAATTTTTTCATTAGATTTCAGGTTTTTCTCATTTCTTTGTCTCTACTAACCCTTTTTCATAACAATAAAATTTTTTGGGTTTCTAACTTTGTAGAGAATCTTTCAACTATTATATATCTATATTTCAATTTTTGTTCCTTTTCACTAATCTCTGTAGGTTCACCTACTGTTTCCTATGTTAGGATAAATTAAGACCCAGATCTATCCCCAAACCATATATAAGAGAAACTATGAAAAAAATTAATCAAACATTTAGAAAATCAACATAAACATGAACATAACAAGAGACGATAGATTTAACTTGGTTCACCCAAGATGGGATGCATCCACCAAACTTGTCTAGTATATTATATACAATAATATAAGTGAGGAAAAACATCTTATAAAAAACCTTGTTACACCTTTGTACCTTTTCTACCTCCTCTTTGTGTACGATATTTCATTATATTTTTTCATACTCATACATCTTAGCCATATATCCATACATTTTAGGTTAAAATCCAAAAACACAACATCTACCATCAGATCTAGAAACCTTTAATTAATGACCTAGATTGACTACAAAATTATAATTTAACAAGGTAATTTTAATTAAAAATTCTCTAGGGTATCTAGCCCTAAAATCCCTTGCTAAAGGGGCATCTCCGCTAGACCCTACAAGGGGGGTTCCCCCCTTAAAACCTCATGTACCATTATAGATTCAAAGAATGGGATCCAAACCTAGCTAAAATAGCATTAAATTTTTAATCTCTGATCTTGGAAGATAATCAGGCTCCACACCTAACAATCTCCCACTTGGAGATTTATTACAACAAATCGACCATTACTACATCCATATACTATCTAAACCTAGACAAGTTCCTTAATTTGATTATCATCTATGAAGACCAATTGAATGTTGTTGGCTACATGGATTTCACTCTAACTATCACTATATAGTGTACAACTTTCTTGACTATGTCCCAATTCTTCCATCAACCTTTGTAACCAAATTATTTCCTTATTTGCTTATGTAGTAGTAACATATTCAACCTCTATGGTTGATAGTGGCACAACCTTCTATAACCATGATACCCAGCTAGCTATTATACCACCTACTATAAACACATACCCTGTAGTGCTTCTTTTACCATTCAAGTCACCTACCATATCTATGTTAACATATCCCTATAATGTCACATCTAATCCACCATAACTTAATACTATATCTATGGTCCCTCTTAAGTAATGAAAGATCCACTTTATTGCCTTTTAATGTTCCTTTCCTAGATCACTCATGAACCTACTCACCACTCCCACTACATGTACAATGTTTAGCATCATACACACCATTGTATACATTAAACTATAAACTACTGATGAGTATGGAATTTTAGACATCAAGTTCTTTTCTTTTTGTGTTTTAGGATATTATTCCTTAGTTAATTTAAAGTGTGTAGCCAAAGGTGTCCTAACTGATTTTACATCCTACATATTAAATATTTCTAACACTTCTTTGATGTAATCTCTGTATGGACATTTCTAGCTTCTTATTCTTTCTATCTATGCTATCTACATATCAAGGATCTATTTAGTTATACCTAGATCCTTCGTAGAAAATCAATCACTTAACTATTTCTTGAGTACATTAATATTGTGCATGTTGGAACCAAATAAAAGCATATCATCTGTATATAAAAGTAAAATAATATAGCTACCATTTTCAAATCTTTTAAAATATACAAAATGGTTTGATTTACATTTACAATAACCCTATTCTATCATAAAACTATCAAACTTAATATACCATTGTCTTGGAGCTTGTTTTAGGCCATAAAATCTCTTCTTTAATGTATACACAAAATTTTCCTTACCATTGAATTCATAACCTTATGGATATTCCATGTATATTTCCTCCTTCAAATACACACAAATGAAATTAGTCTTTACATATAACTATTCTAAGTGTAAATCTTCAATAGCTACTAAGCTCAAAATAGTTCTAATTGAAGTCATTTTAACAACTGGAGAAAACATCTCATCAAAGTTTATAGCTTTCTTTTGTGTAAAACCTTTAACCACCATTATAGCCTTGAATTTATTTTTACCTACATTTTCCTCCTTTATCCTATATAACCACTTATTCTACAATGCCTTCTTTCCTTTGGGAAGCTCCACCAAATCCCATGTCTAGTTTTCCATTACAACATAATACTCCTCTTCCATAACTTGATCCCACTTATCTTTGGCATCAATTTGTACTGCTTCTTCATAGATTTTTGGATCACCACAATCAGTAAGTAATAAATAATATAAATAAAGATAAAAATGATTAGGTGGCCTACTTACTCTTATAGATCTTCTGAAAGGGGTTTGAGGTACCTATACCTATTACACATTTTGATCAAGAACCTTTGGGACTTATTTTTCTATAATGTCTTCTAATATTTTGTATTCCTTTTTGGATTATTCTTACTTCTTTTCCTACAACTAATCCCTATACTTGACTTTTTCATTGAACACATATCTATTCCTAATTATTTTCTTATCTTCCATATTCCACAATAAAAATCCAAAGTCATCAGTTCCATAACCAATAAATGTAAATTTTTGAGACTTATCTTCTAAATTATTCCTATGATCTTTATCAATATAAGAAAATGCCTCACAACCAAAAAATCTTAGAAAAGACTAATCTACCTTCTTTTTAGTCCATGCCTCCTCTGTTATTCCACCATATAAAGTACTCAAAGGTCCTCTATTTATTAGATAGACTACTATAGTTATAATATCTACCCAAAATTTATAGGCAAACGTACATGCAGTCTCATGCATCTAGCACACTCCATAATAGTCTTATTCATTTTTTCTGACACACCATTCTATTGTGGTATTCCTAAAACTATATATTTTTTTAAAATATACTTTCTAAATAGTAATTGTTAAAAGTGTTACTATAATAATCACCTCCATTATCTAATTTGAGAAATGTTAGTTTTAAACATGTTTAATTTTCAACTAAATCTTTCCATTTCTTAAATGCATCAAAAACATCAGACTTCCTTTTTATACATTATACACAAACCTTCCTAGTTGCATCATCAATAAAAGTAACATAATAATATGAACCACCAAGTGAATATACCTAAGTTGGTCCCCCATACATTTGTATGCACAAGCTCTAATTTCTATTCCTTCCTAGCTGATCCAACCCTAAGAAACCTCACATGTTTTTTTTTCATATCCACAATGCTCAAAAAGTCCAAATCTAATTCTTTCAGACCTAGTAGTTTATCCTTTGCATGTAGGGTCTTCATTCTCTTTTCACTCATGTGGCCAAGTCTATAATTCCATAAAATTACATCTTTATTTGTAGCAGCTACAACATAAGATAAATTAGCATTATTTGTAGACAAATATAAAGTGCATACTTTCTTACCTTTTTTAATGACCAAATAACCATTTGTAAGCTTCCATGATTTGGCTATAAATGTGACCATATAACCCTCATTACCCAACTTCCCTATAGAGCTTAGATTTCTCCTTAAGATTAGAACATGTTTGACATCTTTTAGTACCCAAGCATTTATATTCTATAATTTAACCTGAACACTTCCATTTATAATAATGATATAAGATTCATCATCACCAAATTAAACCTTCCCATAATTACCTTGAACATAATCTATAAAATAATGTCTATGAGGGGTAGCATGAAAAGAATAAGCTACATCTAAAACCCTAGATTTAACAATATTATCCAAAAAAATATAAGATCATCTTCTAATACATCACTCGCTACATTTTCTTCTATATTACCTTCTTATTGGTCCTTACTTGATTTATCCTTTTGAAACCAACACTCTTTCTTTGTGTGTCCTGGCTTGCCACAAATCCAACATTCCATCTTGCCTCTTGATTTATATCTTACACCCCCATTTTGTTTTCAACAGTTACCTCTTCCTCTATTATTATACCTTTCTCTATTCTCCATTGTTAATGTGTTTCTAGATATGGATATTTCACTTGTGCTTTTATTTCACATTTCCCTGCTTAGGATAACAACTACCACATTTTCAAACATTAGTTTGGCATTGTTAGACACAAAGTTGCTTACTGCCATTACCAATATATTCCAAATTTCAAGCAAGGAACAAAGAACAAGAAGATCCATATCTTCATCATCAAAGCTAATATTTATGAAATGTAACTAACTAGTAACTGTGTTAGGCTCATTTAAATGAGTTAGTACTGAACCATTTTTAGACATTTTCATATTAAACAATTTTTTCATCAAAAATATTTGATTTGAGGTAGAAGGTTTTTCATATAACTTGCCTAATGTGCTCATAATACCTTCTATTATATTTTATTGTGATATGTTGAATGATATAAAAGATTGAAGGCAAAACCATATGGTTTTAAAGGCTTTCTAACCCAATAGTTCCCGATCTTCATCTGACATTGTCAATGGCTTCTTGGCTTTCCTTCCTAATGGCAAATAAAGGTCCTTTGGTAAAGATAATCCTCCATCTGCATCTTCCATAATCCAAAATGCTATCCATTGAACTTCTCCACCTTAGATTTATTTCCATCCACTATAGATCCCAATCGAGGTCAAACCCTTTTCTTCCTACAATATAAAATTATGCAAACAAAACCTTTTCTCTAATACCACTTGTTAGGATAAATTAAAACCTATATCTATCCCTAAATCACAAACAAGAGAAACTATGAAATGAATTAATCAAACATTCAAAAAATAAACATAGACATGCACATAACAAGAGATGCCATATTTAACATGGTTCACCCAAGATGGGATATATCCATTAAACTTGTTCAGTATATTATTTATAGAAATACAAGGGAAAAATAAAATCCTATAACAAACCCTATTACACCTCTCTACATTTTTTGCCTCCTCTCTGTGTATAATATTTCATTATATTTTTTCAAACTCATACATCTCAACCAATATCAATACATTTTAGGGTAAAAACACCTAAACATAACCTCTTTTGTAGGATCTAGGAACCTTTAATTAATGCCCTAGATGGATTATGAAATTAAAATTTAACAAGGTAATTTTAATTAAAAAACTCTCTAGGGTGCGTGGCCCTCAGACCCCCACTGGGGGGTCATCCCCATAACCCTATAAGGGGGTTCCCACCCTTTCAACCTCCTATTTCATTAAGGATTAAAATAATTTCATCCAAACCTAGTTTAAATAACATCAAAATTTTAACCTTTGATCTTGAAAGATAATCAATCTCCACACCTAACAACCTACATTAGATGCCTTCACATTTTTTGCATCTCCTTATTTATATAAAACACTGAGGTAAGTAAAGGTATGTTTTTTTCAATTCTATCCTTTCATTTATATCCTTGCCACACTTTATTTAACTTCAACATTTGTGTTTTTATGTTCTTTTCTCGAAGCACCATCTCGTGTTACACCTAGATGACACATGATGAGCTTCAAGTGGAGAATATGTTTACACATCATATTTTCAAACTTTATCAATTATTGATGCCTTCTATCTTGTAATAAATTATTGAGTCTCAATATACTTGAGTGCATGCCTTAATTAGTTCACTAGGAAAGGGGTGAGTAGACCATTAGTGCTTCACAAAATTTTTGTCCCTTTTTTACACATATTATATACACACTTTTCTCCTAAAACCATTCCCCTAAGCTTTTATTCCTATTTTTACCCCTCATATTTCCATTTACCACCTTCATTATCAATTCCCTAACCTATAACCCCATTTTTGATGATTTACATTACATAGCTAGCCCCACTGACCTTGTACTCTAATTGATAAAACTTATTAGGGTCTAGGTCATCCCTTAGCTAACCTAGTCCATGACCTAGTTTATTTTTATCAATTACGATACTAGGTCAACTAAATCAACCTTGTCAGCCTAAAATTTTGAAAGATATTAGGGTTAGATCCATTTATATAAACACATTAATTTTTTAATTTTTAAGAGAAGAGAAGAAGAAGTAATATAGATTGTGTGTCTACTTATCCACCATTTTACTTGAGGAGAAATCTTAAGGTTTCATACTTTATTTTGAGATATAGATATTGTCTTGTGGATAAGTATTTTGGATGCATTGATAAGATGTGTAACCTAGATATAATTTATGTTTATCATCCTTACATACCACAACAACCTCTTATGAAGCAACTTGGACAAGGGAGAGATTGAGCTTTGATAGGTTCATCTTCAAAGGTAAGTATTCCTAACTTTGTTCCTCCTTTATAAGAGTAGATTGATATGCATTTTTACTTCTCTTCCATGTGATAGGATTATGTATACATTGACATGAGTATATGTCTTATATGCATGTTTAATTTTAATGTTTATTACCCCCACTCTATTCCACAAGATTTATTGATAACTAGATTAGACTTTGATTTACTTGTTATTAGTTTATTGAATATGAAAACAAAGGACCTAATTAGGGTTATTATTTAGTTTTTCTTGATTAGAGGCTTTGGAACCCTCCCTAGTGATATTATTATGGTACTAAATCCCTTGGCTAGGTCTAGTAGATCCATCTTGGTCATGAGCCTGATTATCTAATGTATCCCCAATTGGAAGTGTAATTTGGATATATCTTCTTCAAACTAGGATTGATTTAAAGATATGTTGTGTTTCCCATTACATAAACACACCAATATCTGAAACCTATGTGCATGATCAAAAATAAAAAATGTACAAGGTGATAATGAACCCTAATATGTGTATGTGGATTTTATATTAAAGGACCTATCTTTTATACATGGAAAAAACTTCAATTTTTAGATGGAAGCATCAATGATAATGTCCCTATTTATACAATAATCTCCTATTTGGTAGAGAGTTGATTTCCATGATTTAATGGACAATAGTTGAGCATCATCCTAACTATTTTTTTACCTATACATCCTATATCTAATTTCACATCATTAAATTAATTATGTATTACTCCTTATTCATGTTTAATAAATAAAATTTACTATCTATATTTAGCATATTTCCATAATCAACATTGTATCATAATATATTTTGAATTTAAATTATTTTATTGGCCTAATTTTAGAATAGTATGTTCCTTAGTTTTTAAGGTTTTTCTCTCTTATAAATCTTTCCAAATAGGATAAAAATAATCATGAAATCATGCACAATAAAATAATGTGTGATAGAAACCATGTCCCCAATCTTAGTAAATAGTAATATATACACACATAATATCATGATTTTGGAGCACACAAGCACCAAAGACATGACATAAATATGACTTGACTTTAACCAAACACATACAAAACATCCATGAAATTTAATATATGATCCTCTATCACGACTAAGACACAATGGTAAAAATAATCAATACATTCATATAACACACATCAATCACCACACAATATAATAGTCAATAACATTAAGCATGTTGGAAGAAAGCAATATTAGTTCACATAATCCATCAGTTCCATCATTGAATAAAGTAAATAATGTTATACATATAAAGTAAAACACAATTATATTCAGAATAAATTCATATACAGGTTACTATGATCAATAGATCATTATATAAAGATATAACCTAATAAGTGTGCAAAAATCTTTCTAGTGTAAGTATGTCCCTAATGTATAAAGGTATCCCCTAAGTGTAAAGAATGTTTGGAATTTGTATTTTCATGTATCACATGTATCTTATATTTCCTTCATCCCACTTTTTTATACTATGAAAACTATGTGTGTATAAAATAAATATCTATTTCATGTTGTATATGATAAATAACATCAATAAATCATGTAACTAGAAAAGCATGTGATGCATATGTGCTGATTTTGAAGTTTTGAAGTTTTTAATTATTATTTTTGGACTTGTTGTATGATATCTTAATATCCTATAAATGTTATGCTCATATGTACCTCCTATATCATACATGTTAGAATCATCAAGTTCATTTTCATATTCATCTATTGATATGTCATCCAAAGCATATCGTTTACTTGTATTAAGGTATGAATAACCCATTGTACCATATTTTAGAATTACTTTATTTTATCAAAGTAATAGTATTTCCACAGTCCATAAGATAAAATTGTGAGTTTATGGAAAATTTTGTATAAGAGTTTTTCAACCACATAACAATAGGAAAAGTGTAACTAAAAAAAAATAAATAAATGTAAAAAATTGTGTAAGAGTTTTGTAATCAATGTTTTAGTTTAGTCTCCATGAAACATCATTATAAAGAGAGAAATGATAAGTTTATAGACTTAGATGTTCCTTTTATAGATATTACAATGAATCATGGTGATGTCAATGAGTCAAATAATGGTAGACCAATAAAAATAATTTTCTTTAGCAATTTTTTAATTGAAAACAAATTAAAATAAAAGTATAAATTTTTGTTGTTTAAAAATTATAAAAGATTAAGATAGAAACCAAAAAAAAATTATGAATAGAAATTTGGATTAGAATTTAAATTAAAAATATTTTATAATTTTATGATTAGATTTAAGTTTTAAATATTTTATTTTATTTTATCTTAATTATATTCTTCATAATTAGTATCATGTACCTTATCTACACTCATATGTGGAGAATGATTAGATATAATTTTGTGATAACTAGTTGATGAAATAGGTTTCCATTGCACTTCTTTATTTGGATACATTACATCCATTGAAATATAAATAGTCTTATATTTGATCTAAAAATTAATATAATTGTGATTACTATCATGCATTTCATCCATTAGTCTTATCCGTTATATTCCTAGCATAACATTGTTTTCAGTCATAATAGGGGAAATGTTCAATATAATGGAACATAATTTAAGACTAAGATATATGTGCCACTTAATATATATGATGTTCAATTAATATGAAGTAGTATTATTTAAGTGTTTAATGTCATATCCAAGATAATTTATAATTTTCATTCTATATACATTAGTTTCAAAATAGATATCAATCATAAAATTAGTGTATTGTTTGCATCTATGTGAGGGCTTACTATGAAAGTTTCCAACAATCATGAAGAGTTTGTGATTTCCATATTGAAAACCATAATTTTAACATTATTAGTTTTAGATACATATTTATTTTGATTTTATTTCTTATCCACCACTTCCTTATGTATATTTTATTTAGGTAACCTTTATTATAAAAATTCAACTTTGGGAGATTAAACCTCAATTTTAATAGGTTTATCCAATATAGAAAGTGTGATTGAGTCAATGTTAATTTAATAGATGTATATAAATCAATACCACCACTATAAATAATATATTTTATGATATTTTAAAAATCCCAACACTTATATGTGGGATGTCCATGAACCCTATGATAAACACAATATTATTTGTATCTTCTAACATGATTCCTAGGAGGTAATGCGATCAAAATATTTCAAAGAATACAAAATTTCTAATTGAATATGTATTGAGCTTATTCCATAGTTTTGATGCATTATTCATATATGTATGTTATTTCTAAACCCATGTTTGAGATGAAATATTTTGAGATATAAATCTTTTGAATGTAAAGCCAAATATGAAATTTATAATAATATGATTAGTATTTTTAGCATGTATAATATTATAATCAACTAATGCACAAAATACATAATAGTAAACACATATATGGAATGAATAATATTAAGCATATTATGAATAATATTGGTGACATTATTAGTATATTAATTTAATGGTTGATATTTATCATGGATTGTCATAATAGGTATACTATTGTTCATGGGTTGGTGAAGATTTTATATTTATATCATAAACCCTATACACTTCATCTTTGATATTAATATAAAATTATACAAGATTATGCAGCATAAATTTTGGTGTTGTGATAATAATTATATAGTATAATCCTTTCTAAAATTATAAGGGAGGAATGATATATATCACCACCTTGAGGTTTAGGGGTAAGTGAAACAAAATGAGTGACACATCGATTGTTTTTAGAATCAACATTTATGTAATATGTGTTTCTATGGGGAGATAATAACTCATGTAATATGTGTCATAGAGGAAGTATATCATACCTCAAATACTTGAAATGAAGATTCTGGGTGGAGCTTAGTAGAAAAAACTAGAACAAAAAACTTGTTCATGTTATGTGACAGATTTGTAGGTTTAAGACCGGTTTGGGTAAGATGATAGAATGGTGAAAGATATATGAAATAATGGAGGAATTATTATAGAGGTTTTTGTTGGGTTATGGTAGTAATAATCAGATTGGAAGTACTATTGCATCACATTGGCAGATCTACAGGGCTTAAAATGTGTTGGGCATAGACTTGTAAAAGCTTAGGTACATGTTTTACCCTGAGGGGAGATTTATCCATTTGGAATATAAACAATATCATAAAGGGAATACAATAATACTCTACCTTCCAAATGGATAAATCTCCCCTCAGGGTAAAACATGAATATATATATATATATATATATATATATATATATATATATATATATATATATATATATATATATATATATATATATATATATACATACATACATACATACATACATACATGCATACATATATACAGAGAGAGAGAGATAGAGAGAATCCTATGGGATCCTATTTCATAAATTATAATGGTTATTCAATTATTTCCCTCTCCTATTGGGAAAGGGACAAAACTTGGTTGTATTGTCTATCTTCATCTACTTCATACTATGTACCAAGATAAAACTAGTATATTGAGGGATTCACTGTCTAATTTTGAGATCCAAATGGAGTATATTTTATTTTTATGTGATGTGAGTCCCATGACTTGGTATAGAGTATCTATGGGTTTGAAGGTAGATATTGGAGGAATCTTATTCAAATATCCTTGCCTTCTCAGGGATAAAATGTTGTGGGTTTTGAGGGATGAATTTAGAGTATTTATACTAAAAATGCCTTGGGTTTGGGTGGATGATATAGGAATCTACCCCTTACTTCCTATAGTGTATTTTAGAGGATTTCATTATGTTTTCTTTTGAGGAAGGGTGAATGTTGGAGAGTTTTACCCTTGTCCCTTTTGGTTTATCAAGTGTGTCTTAAAACGTAAGGGCATTATTTGTTGGCTAGTTGTCCTATTGTGAAATGGTTATCCAGACCACCAATAGGAAGATTAATTATGGTAGACATATTTTTGAATGTTTATTCACCAAATTGGAAGAAAAGGTAATTTATGATGTGATAAAGATTCCTGACTTGTATCAAGTTTCTACTATATTATTGAAAATGATTAAACATTTCTTTTCTATAATTTTTTTTTTGTTTGGATTAGTATATTTTCAAGACCACTAGTTGTGATTGGGTTGGGTGGAGGCTATGCATATATCTTGAGGAGATATAATATTAATGAAAGACTTCATGTTCTTGGCTCACTTTTTTTCTGGAGCATAAGCTTCAAGAAAGATTTTTAGAAGTGTGACAACTATTATGTATATTTTATATTTGTTGAGGTGTTACCTTTATTTATTTACTAAGGTTGTAGTATCCTTAAAACCCTCTTGATGATATGGTTATGGGATTTATCAAACCCTTTTCTTGTTTGAATTTATTTGGTTGTGGGCTCCTTAAAAAACTCATGTTGTTGTGATTTGGTGTGGTTATGGGAGCCATCAAACCCTCTTATTATGATCTAGTATGGTTGTGAGAGCCATCAAACCCTCTTTTTGTGATCTAGAATGGTTGTGGAATCCTTTAAACCCTCTTTTGATTATGGGACTAGTAATAAAAAACCTCACTTTTTTGATGCATAGCTAAAGCCTCAAAAACATTTATCCTAATAAACAAAATAATGATTCATCATTATTAAAATCATCCTTAGTTTTATTATATATAAATTTAACCCATTGCATTATATTAATTGGAAACATATTCTACTTTTTAGTAAGTAAACATGAAATAAGGGTAAATCATAACTTTAATTAAAAAATATAAACTATCAACATTCATTATATTTATGTTAGGTGTTTTCTTAGATAATAAGGGGAAATTTTAAATCAGATTTGAAAAATAATGAAAGATAAATATAAAAACCTAAGAAATACAAATAAAACCATAAGGGATAGACATTTAGGGTTTACCATGGTCAAAATATATATTTGATTAACCATAACATTTTATTTTCTTTTAGATTTAATCCATCCAAATAACATTAAACTATTGAGATTTAGATTTTATAAATGGGAATTGATTGCACATACTATTTATATAAATAAAGAAGAAAAGGACTTAGATAATGTTTTGGTTTACTTTGCATATTTCTTCTATCACTAATATGGAGAATAATTTGTATTGTATTTGTAATTTCTTAGATCAAAAAAGAAGATCTCTAGATATGCCAAGACACTATTGGTGATGTTGAAATTATTGCAACAACAAATATTATATTTTACCTACCAAAATTATTCATGTTAAATGTGCTAGTTTATTCTACCATAGAATTGTTGCATATGTATTTGTAGATGATTTATATGTATCTGATTTCCCTTGATCATGTGCATAGATTCAAATTTTTATTTTATTTTCCTTAAAATCACTTCACATTCAACACTATATTGACATTTAATTAGGGTTGTAAATATGATTCGGAAAACCCCAACCATTCCTTGTTACGTGATTGATATTTTAATATGTTATAATGCTCTAAATATGTATCAAATCATATGTATATTAGGAAAATGTTCAATAAAGAGGAAGAATAAAAATAAATATTATAAGAATAAATATTTCATAGAATATTTTGGGTATTAAATTGATTTACTAATATTTCACCCTCCATGTTTAATAAGCTAACACATGTTTTACATACAAAACCAAACAATCTAATTAAAAACTAACTACATTCATTAAACTAACATAATTAAATTAACACTAAAAATTATTTCCTTATATAATACTATTTTTACTTGTTTATTGAAAATGTGTCCCATTAAGAGATGCATGTGACACACAAAAACTCTAACAACTAACACATTAATAAAATGTGTTTGGATCATATGACCCAAAAAACTCCCCTTAATCTAAAAGTGGCCAAATTCTGATATAGAGAATATGACTATGAATACATCTAAAAATATTTTTTAATAATTGAAAATTAGCACTTTATACATCATTTTATTCATCAATTGATGGTTTTTTATGCAAACTATGATCTAGGCACAAAAAGTATCACTTATGCAAACCCTAATCAGATCATGAAATGAATGATGAGTATCATACTGGTAATACTCAACCTTTCAATATATATAATTGTACTTAAATCTAAGTATCATCATTGGCATACTAAAATACCTCAATTCATATCTCAATGATAATTTGGTACTCTCTATATGGCATGTCTACACTGATGCCCAATAACACTAACCATTTTTCCTTAACACTATTAGTTATAGAAATCCATGTTAATGTTATCATAATTTGGTTTAACAAAACCTAATATGATAAAAAAAATGAAATGTAATTCATCTATTAATATATGGAATTTAATCATAAATCTGAATATAAAATATTAAAAATAATTACAATGATTTGATAAGTGGCGTATGTCAAATGCAGGTAAGTACATAAAAAGGATAAGTACTTAATTTTTTTGACTAACATTATGAATTTGACTATATTTTTAAAGTATAAATTAGATAAATAAGGCTTGTTATTAACCTATATCTTGAACTATACTTATATCTATGTAGGTTCAACTGTATTGATCTGGGTTTGTATCACTAATATAATTTTAACCTATATTGGTTACTATTGACCTATGAAAAAATAAAGGACTATGACTATAGGGTTACCTTCTCCTACCTTTGCATGTTTTTTATGTGTGACCCTAAAACTTGACAATGCATGAAACTCCAAAAATCATTCTCCTTCACCTTGTAACCCTAGGTGTGCTTGTGAGTAATATAAACCTAAATTTTTTGGGAAAGCGTAATTGGATTAGCTCACCCCAATCACCCCCACTTATCATTGAAAACAACCTATGTATATAATATTCTAAGAATAAAAATCAATTGACATGTAGTTACCCCATATTATGTGAATCTATAATTTTGATCTTGCACTATATGCATACATGTAAAGATTTGGATTTGATACTTGATAATGTTTGATTTAACTTATCGTTAGTGTGCTTAAAACTTGGCTTGTGATTGTTTTTAGTGATACATTAGAAACTTAAGAAAAATATGGCATAATTTTTCAATCTGTAATAGTTTAACTATGTGTACCTAATAAGTGCCAAGTCTCTTTTGAATTACACCTTTATTTTCTTGTGGATCAGCACAATTGGGTAATTTTACATAACACCAAAACACTAGGATAATGGATCAACCTTAAGGAAAGTTTTTTTTAAATATAATTACTAAGAGTTTTTCAATTCCAACTATATCATGTCATTATCGATTGATGATATTGATATAAATTGAAAGAATTAACTTGTGTACAGGTAGACTAAAGTGAGGGTCTATAGATGTCTATTTAGGATATTTAAATAGGGTTAAGATAGACTTTAAGGTTCCTAAAAGTTTTTAAGAGTAGAATAGAAGTGTAGATTCATAAGATAGCATGAAAGTGAGATAGAATATAGGGTTAGGATCTTATTTATGCAATCATTTCATGCATGGAAAATTTGTGTGAAGCATGTAATTTTAAAGCTATTAAGAATATATATATATATATATATATATATATATATATATATATATATATATATATATATATACCTCTTTTATTATAATAATAGAATTATTAGAGTAAAAGGTTAAAATTTGTCTTAGTGTATACAACACACTTTTTGTTTATTATGAATCTAAAATTATACAATTAATGAAATAAAAACCTATAATAATGTTTAAATAATGTCCATAGATTGAAAATTTTATTTTAAAAATTATTTTTGAAAACTTTAAAGAGAAAAAGTAAAAGTACACATGTGTTGGTTAAAACAATGTTTCCCTTACAAATTTTTAAAGATGATGCTTCCTTGTTGAAGAATTGGAAAAACTTGTGATTCCTCTCTAAAGCACATGGAGAGTTCTAATCATTGTGCTCCAAACTTATGTAACTATTAAGGATATTGGGTTGGGAGGACAACATATCCTAAGCCTTAAGAATGTGGTGATAACTATGCAATGTACTAACCCAAATAAATATGCAGGTAAAAGAAAAAACCACATGATGGGTTCACTCAAATAAATTGAATAAACCACTACATATGAATTATAAACTCAATTGTATATTTTTTCTCAAGTTATCTCAAGTTCACTCCATGTAAAAAAAATTTCATGTTTGAAAGGGAATGAAAAACGCCCATGCCCCCATCATGAATGAAATTTTAATTGTATAGTTTCACTAATTTTACTTAATGTAGAAATAAAAACATGATTAAAATAGAATGAAAAATGTTCATGATCCTATCAAGACTATAGATTTGATAAGTGTGAATTGAAATGACAACCATTTGAGATTAAATTATAAAATATATTTTTATGTATGTGCATGAACTAATATCATGCCTTATAAATATAAAAGTTTGTATATGTGTATGAATAACTATCATTACCTATGAATTTGTCAAAATTGATATAATTTTTTGTATATTTATATGTTAAACTTGATAATCTATATCTAAAATGTATCTATATGTGGAAACATGTAATTCATGTTAGTGTAAAATATGTGATATGCCCATGAATATGTACATGAATGTGTATGATATGTCCTCAAGTCTTTATAAAGTGATTGAATATGATTTAAAAATGCACCTATAATCTATTGTGATGTGATAATATACGTTATATAGCTAAATCATCTAATATATGAACCATTATGAATTTGTGAAATTTTTACTCTAATATGATTTTATGTTATTGAGGGATTATGTACATATGACAAGACCAATATAATTACACCATTTGAGATGAATTATGTGTCTTTTAATTCACTCATTTATAAATAAGATCTAATTGTATAATGTCATGTATAAAGATATAATCATATAATATCATGTGAACATGTGATAATATATCATCATAGTAATGTATAAATCAATCAAGGAATGTATGTAACATATGCAATGAAAGGAATATATGTGTCACATTTAGATATATTAATATATAAATAATGTATTATTAGGATCACTAAATAATAGTACATATTAAAGTGCATGATATAAATTATGTCACTACTCATTGTTAGTAAGCTCAATAAGTGCAAGTGTTAATGTCATGCATAAGGCCAAGGGAAACATATTATGGAAATTAAGATGTCAAAAAAAAAAGGCCAAGATTCACATGAAAGGGGAGATGAATATTTATAAAAAAAAATGTAATAAAATATGTCACATTAAACAAGGCCAAGGGCCACACTCAAGGGACATAAATATTTAACAAATAAGTCCAAAGGGCCACACATAATACACAACAAAAAAAATTCTATCATGCAAGAGAGTAGTAGCGTCAATGGACCATAAAACAAGTAAATAATAGACTACACAATTCATATGTATCAATGTGACATCACAATAAAACAAAATGTCCATTTATAATAATGTAATATATAAGTAACTAGAAAGACATGTGTAATAAATATAGATAGCTCAACATGGTAGAAAGTTCATAGAAATATATAATCTATAATAGTGAAACCTATGGAATAATATTCCCCAAATATTGGTGTGGCCAATAGGTATAGGAAATTATAACATATTTATGTCCATATATAGTTTGTATGTCCTTCACACACTCATATACCATGGCATGCATGTGTCTTTGAAAATAGTATGCCATACACCAAACATGTGGTAGATAACATATCTAAATAGTGTAATCTAGTAATCCTGTCATGCTCATCTATTAATTTTTATATTTTTATTATTTGAATTTTTTTATATTTTCATGATTATTTGTTTTTTGTTTTTTGAAATATTTGTAATTTGTGCTCATAATTATGTGAGAATATTATCCTTGTTGAGATTTAACTTGAAATATCTTGTCTTGTACTTCAAATTATGTTAACACATTGAATTTTATTCTACTATAATTGATTGTTCATACCTAGTTCCTATCATTATATTTAAATACCTTGCCTTTTTTGAGTATCATTACCATCATTTTGATTATTGCATGTATTTTATTCATGTGATAAAGAGATATAATAATTTCTTTAATTTTTTATACTTTGTAGCAGGTATAACCATTCCAATATAAATGTGAGTAACAAATTAGTGGTAGAGAGTATTACCTATATAAATGTATCAACAGGATTTATATCACATGAAATTGGTATGGTATTATGTCTAATATATGTACCATAATTTGGACTATATATATCCTCAATGTTGAGTCCAAAATGTTGTACTAATGTGATAATACACTCATTTTGGAGTTGGTTATCATTAATTTGAATGTTGTTGATAATCACCTTATATATATATATATATATATATATATATATATATATATATATATATATATATATATATATATATATTAATTTGAATGTTGTTGATAATCACCTTATATATATATATATATATATATATATATATATATATATATATATATGTTTTATTAGTCAAATCTTCTTGTCATGTTTTTTTTCTAGTTGTAGTTGAAAATGGTGTCTTTATAGATATTGATGTTAGTGTTACATGTTGATGTTGTACTACCTTGATAATTAATTAATTATTGTATATTTAAATGTAAATTTTTAATGTATCACAGTGATGTATGTCATGTCCCATGATTCTATGATAACAATAATATGATTTTCTTTATTGATGTGAAAGACATCCCTAACTCAATGTTGAGTAGATATTAATGTGTTGAGATGATGATCATGTAATATTTTAAATATTTTTATTAGTATATCTTGAATATTTTTTACTTCTAATGGTGTTTCATCCCTAAATATTTCTACTTCCACATTATTTACTAAAGTGTATGACTGCTTCTTTTTTGAAGTCATGTTTAATCTTAGTGTTGCTTGTGCTTGCTATGAAAGCATTAAAATTATGTTTTGAATTTAGAATGAACTCATGATATATCATTATTTCCTTTATTTTTCCCATGGAATATTTTTCTTGGATAGGAATTTATGATGTTTCTATTTTGTTGTATATGAGTCATCTTAATATTCTACAACTCTAATATGTGTGAATAGAGTGTGGGATAATTATTTCTCTAAAAGATTTAAGTTTAACCTACACAGTTGATCATATGTTATATCTTCCATTTTGGTATCTTCATTATCACTATCATAATAATATATGAATATAACATATTGATATTATAAATTTACTAGTAAAGGAAGATTAGGAATGGATTTTAGTTGATTTATATTAATTTATGGCCCATGTTGTACAAATTATTTATATTCTATGAGTGGTTCCTTGTCATTTGATATACTTGATAAACCCACATCATATGTATGCTTCATAGATACTAGAATGGGTTGCATTGGATACAAATAATAGTATGATCTTATGGATATGATTGTTATTGGTCCTCATTAATAGATTAGGTGATCTTTAAATATTTAAAAGATTCATTATCTACTAGTTGTAAATAAGAATAACCTTCATGCATATAATTCATACATATATGTAATGCCTATGGTACTACTTACAGAGAATTTATCCATTATCACCCCAAAATAAATGTGTAATATAACTAATTAGGAATAACATAGAAATTATTAGTACCATCTTTAAACCTAGTCTCACATCTAAAGATATGCTTACAATTATTTCATGTAGATTCTTATTAAATCCTTTTGTGATTTGATTTGATTTTATAATGGTATCCATGTTGATCCCTAATAGTTTAAATAATTTATTGTTACAAATGTTCAATCTATAACAATTACATACCAACACATGTTTGAATAATTTATTTTTTATTAAAATTAAATGAACGATGGCAAGTGTATCTATATCATTTGTTGTGTAGTTAAGTATTTTTTTCAAAAATATATTTTTTTAATCTTTTAATATATTCATAATAGATTAAAATGATGTATGTTATGTACCACTAGGGAGAGTTGTTTCTATTAATTCCTTGTATATTATGTATTTGTATACCATTGATATCTTGATTAACTCAAAGATATAAATATCATCATGGATGTTATTTAGATAATAAATTTCATATACTTGGGTCAATTATATTTATTTAAATATGGACATTGAGAGGATTAAATTAGATCATTTTGACTATATTCATTCTACCATGCATGATGGGGAACCTTACCTCATCTAGTGTCAATGTCATATATGACAAAAGTTAAAACTAATATATATGTGAATAATGGGAGTGGGATGGTTTATATTACAATATTTAGGTTTAAGGGGATTAGAAACATTAGGAGACATGAATACCATTTGTATAGTGGTATAAAAATGAAAATTTCATTGTATATTACAATAGTAGGATTTGAGGAAGGCTTGGGATTGTTTAATGGTAATTTTAGCCTTAGTAGTCTTCTTAGACATGATCCTTTTGACCCATTTGTGTATATAATTTATCTAAATAAGATACATTAGTAATGTATAGTAATATGAAAATTATACCTTCATAACTTGTTTTAACTAGAAATGTTCAATCATTATGGCTATGAATAATGTGTATATTAAGGAATAATATGAAATTAGGTTTATAAAAAACCTTGAGGATGAAATTTTAAACCCTAGAAGGATGAAACCCTAATCAAAACCTATGGTTTGGTTTGGTTTGATATGTGTATGGGTTCACCAATATGTATTAACATAATTTAATTTTATAATCCATAATATGATGTAAACATGAAATATAATTTAGATATTAGCTTATGGAATTCAACCATACATCCAAATGTAAAATACTACAATTGATTATAATGTTTTAAAAATTTGCATATGATAAATATATTAAGTAAAACAAATGGATGAGTACTTATGTTTTATTCTTGAGCTCATGAATATGAATTTATTATGGAATTATAAATTAGATAAAATTAGGTTTGTAATGTGTTTGGATCAAGAACTATACTTTTATCTATGTAGGGTTAGTTAGATAGATATAGGTCAATATTTTTGGTTAATGATGATTTTTGACAATTGGTATTGACCTATTTGTAAATGAGGGACTTTTATCATATGATCACATTAACTTATGTTTTTATTCTTAGTACATGCGATATTAAACCTTGATGATATGCACAACTCCATAAATATATTTCCATCATCTTAAAACCCTAATTGTGATTTTGAGGGCTAGAAACATATAAAATAGGTAAAGTGTAATATACTAAGTGGACCAAATCACCCTTCTTTAATGATTGGCTACTACCTACGTATTATATTATACTTTGAGAATGGAAATAAAGCCACACATGGTTTTCCCACCTAATGTGATAATGAAATTGTGATCTTTCACTATATGTATGTACCTAATAATTTGTATTTAATACTTGAAAATGCTTTCTATGACTTGGATTTAAACTGATTCAAACTTGGCATGTGACTTATCCTATGGATACATTCATAATATGAAAATTACATGGAAAATTTTATCTATGTGCAATAGTGTATATATGTGTATAAGATAAATTCCAAGTCCATTTTGAACTAAACCTTCAATTATTTATGTACAAGTCAAATTAGGTAGTTTATTTTAATTTTTTTCAATGGAATTGGACCACTTTACCTCCTATAGATACAATGTCTCCCAATATTATTTATTATTCTTCTAATCATGCACTTAGAAAAGGTCTTATCAAAATATTAAATGGTGCATACTTAAATGTTTAATTAAAATTTTCTTTACATGTAAAAATAATTTGTTGAGTTTTGATTGTCATACCTCTTCACTATCATTATCATGACTTTAATTTTAAAACAAACTCAACAAAGGCTTTATTTTTTTGTTAAATTAAATATTTATTAATTATCCTAATAGTGGTTTTTTTAATAGTTTAAAAAATAAGAAAAAAATATATAGTAAATGTAATTACTTGGTAATGTATTTAGTCATTTATTTCAATGAAGAATTAAATATAGGGGACCCACATGCATTTTTTAAGCTATAAAATCTAAATCTAAAGTAATTTTATCAAAATTTATCATAATTTCAATGCAAAAACTCTAATTTTGTGCCATGCAACCATTTTCATTATGTTCAAACACCATACACTAATAATAATGCTTTAAATCAAGAGGCCATGTCATTTATTCATGCCACTATTGTTTAGGATGCTTAAGAAAAAAATTGTGCCCTCAAATTAGATTTTTAGTGTTATAATCATCCTAAAAAATTAATAAAACAACACATTAATATAAGTATGGTGATCAACATGATTTGAAAAATAGTTTTGGAAGGTTTTTTTCACCTTATATAAAATGTCCATGCTTGTTACACCTTGAGCAGACTTCTCATAAATTTTTTATGCTTTTAATTCTCCTCCATGAAGATTTTGATGTCCGAAATAAAAAAATAACACCCAAAGTCACACTAATAAATAAAATATAATCTTGGAAAGTTTTTTGATTATTTTTTGAGATTGTTTAAGATGTGTTCACATTCTAGATAGAGTAAATGGGCTTGAGGATTATTAAAATTTAATTTTTACAAGATTTAAATGAATAAATTAATAATTTATAATAATAATAATAATAATAATAATAATAATAATAATAATAATAATAATAATAATAATAATAATAATAATAATAATAATAAAACATTACTCCTCAAAATATTAACTTATAATTTTTTGACAACTTATTCAGGGAAATATTCACAACTTCATGCTTCAAAGATCTTCCATGGGTACTTTTTCTTCCTCATAGATCAATTTTCTATCAACTTAGATACCAGTGTTACTCTAAAAATAATAAATTATAATTTTATAATAACTTATTTAGGTAAATATTCAAAACTTCATGCTTCAGGGGTCTTCCATGGATACTTTTTCTTCCTTGCATATTTGTTTTCCATTAACTTAGATACCAATGTTAGGAAAGAGTTAAATACATACAAAAATGAATTACATATTATTTATAAGAATGAATAACTCATATAAATTTTCATTTAATACATTTATTTATTAATATTTTACCCTAATATTTAATAAACTTACATAATAATGTACATGACCCAATAGTCCAACCAAAAAATAACTATACCCATACAACTATCAAAACAAAATTAACACTAACATTAGTTTACTTATCTAATACTATTTTAACTTTTTCAAAAAAAAAGGCATGTCCCTATAAGTTTCATTATTAATATAATAATATAATAACTAAAAAATTAACAAAATATATTTGGATCAAATAATCCAACAAGTTATCCCACCTAGGTGCATGTGAACTCAATCTTGATCCACTAGAATGAAATGCAATTCTTTGGTTTTTGACACTTGAAAACATGTAAATTTTTTATTATTTTAGTATTTATACTTAGGTATAGGTATGGTAATTAAAATATGTGTTCTTTTTTGGTAATTTATCAAGGAAGTGTTTATTTATTTCTTAAACTCAAAAGTGGTTATTAGTCTAATTTCCATGTAACGACCAAGTCAGTATGACCTTAGGTTTGATTATTATTTATATATGAATATTTTATATTTCCCCATAAATAACATATAAAATGTTTTCATGTCAATGCAATAAATAATTTTAAATTTAAAAAGTATTCGTTAAAGGTTATTAGGTGTTGTTGGTAGAGGACACCCACGATAACCATAACTACTTTACTATTATTGGCATTGTCAAGACTCAAGTAGAAAATTTCTATAATATGCTGGGTGAATATTTTGTCAATCAGCATACTGATCAACAAAATAGTTCTGATCAACCATAGTAGGAAGATTAGTTGGCTAGGTGTGCAGGTTTACTACATCAATCAGAGACAAATCTCTCCTCTCATCAAGGGGAGGTTTCTTACAGATACGTAAGAGCTATATACAAAATAAATAAGTAGAAAATAACACATGGGGGTAGAATAAACCATCCATCTCTCTTCTTTCATAGATGATTCACATAGATAAAGGAGAAAATCTTGGTGTAAACATTGAAGGCACTTCTCTTCTTTTAGAAGTGTTCTTGTAGGAAATACTAGGAGTTTCTTACAAATAGTAAAGAAACTAGTAACCAAAGGGCATAGTAATAGTAGGATGAAACAGAACGCAAAGTTTCCACCTCAACTACCGAAAGAGTATATCACAAAGGATAATGGGGGCACAAAGTCATCCCATAATCCTTAACACAAAAGGAAAGAAAAACACAGACTGAAAACAATTATGAGAGCACAAAGTCTTCCCATAGTTGGTTTCAGGACACTTCCCTATTACTTTCACTAATTTTGCTTACCAAGTTAAATGAATAAGAACACCTTCAGAAGATAGACGTAAGAATGATATTCTAAAATGACACAAGCCATAATAACACAAAGTCTATAAGCAACCTACTTTCTCATTCAGATAAAAATGAAATTACAATCTGAACTCAAAGTCTCAGTCTTTTTCTTTCAAAATGGGCAGAGTTTCACTTCTGTAAAAATGAAAAGTCTCCCTTAAAAATGAGAGAAAATACAAACTTATAGCAACTACATAAGGATTGGCACCTTTTTGCATGAGATGACCCATGTTGCAGTCATCATCTTCAATGCATCTTCAGTCCTACCTAGAGAGACCATGCTGAGAACAATGCACTACCATAACTATGGCATGTCCCTTCATCTAATATGTTTCTTCCTTGGTATGGACTATCTGATCCTTTTCCAATTTGTCTTTACTTCATGGAAGAAAAATAGGTCATGTCCTTGGTTTGGTGTGCTCAGAAGTCTACTCAATCCACTGTTCTGCCTACTGGAAATAACTCTTTCGAAGATAATTCTAGTCCTTTGCATTGATCTTCTCTCTTTGAGTCTTTAGGCTCTCTTTTCAGTCAATCACTTGATTCATGTTAAACCTTGAACCCTTTGAACCAATGAAAGTTCATCAGTTCATTGGTTCATTTTACCTCTTTTGTTCTATCACTTCTTGGTTTAATCGCTTCTTCACTCCTTGGTTGAACCATCCATTGAACCACTTGCTTGCTACTTCTCTCTTGACTGAGGCCACCTTTGAACTTTTGAACCTATGAACCATTGAACTTTAAACTCTTTTAGTTAAAAGTTTAATCAATTCATTGGTTCATTCTGTGTCTTGCTCAATCTTTGCTTCTTTTATCTTTCTAAGCTCTTGGTTGAACCTTTAAACCTTAAACCAGTTGAACCATTTAGTTCAACGGGTTAATGGATCAATCAGTTCATTCAATTCATCCTCTAAAGTCTTTTTTGTCTAAGTCTCTGAAGATTCCTTTCTACATCTTTATTTAGCCTTTGGAACATCCCAAAGGGAAGGAGTCCCTTTGGGTCCTTAGAAAAGGTCCTTTTTCTGACATCAAGTGTCCCTCACAAGGGTATCTACCCTTGAGGATCTTTTGGGCAGACTTCAGGCTTCAACTTTCTTGGTGGGTTCTTGCTTCTTCGGTGGGATTTTAGCTCTCAAGATTTTTCCATCAGGATTTTCCTTCAAACAAAAAGTCTGAAAGAAAGCTTCTTTTTCTTAGCCATTTGTTCCTTTCAATTTCTTCAGGCTTTCTTCCCAAGTGAATTCCTTCGCCCTTCTTCACTTAATCATTTCCATGAGACAAAAAGTCTGAAAGAATTATTCATTTTGGGCCTTTAAACAAATTTGAAGGAATTTTATCTTTTCTTTGACCTTCAAACCAATGTTTCCTGCCCTCCACAAGGGCACTTTCCTTTTTTGCTTTGGCGCAGCCCCTTGAACCTGCCGATTGAACCAACTTTGGTTCAACTATTCAATGGTTCAATCGGGTCATTGTTTGTTATTTGGCTAAGTCCTTTTGATCTTTTTCACCAAGCACATTGAACCAACTTGGTCATTGAGCCCATTGAACCTTTAAACCAAAGTGGTTCAAAGTTCAATGGTTCAAGCCTTTGTTCTTTATCATTTACCAATTGAACTCTTTTGATTGAACTGATGCGCTGAACCAATCTTGGAAATGACTAAGTGTTAGACACTTGTTCTTTTGAGTGAACTCACATGTAGAAGCTTCTTTAACCTATTGAACCTATGAATCCCTTTACAAAAAAATCTTAAAAATGAGGAATTTGAGAGCTCATAACAAATTTTGAGAAGGGAAGATAGAAATTTTGGTCTGTGTAAGGCCAAAATAGTCCATAGGTTATCCAAAAAGTGAGTGACATTTTTTGGGGACAATAACTGGCTCCAGTTGGGGAACTTCCTTTAGTTGAAAACTTGAAACACAGCTGAGGGGAGTAGAAACTAGAATCTCTAGTGCCTTAAAGTGTGCCATTGGGCTACAGAGTTGTGTTACCCAAAAAGAAAGGTGCCAAAAATGAAAATGAAAAGCACAAAATAGAACTAAAGACTATACAAATATACATATGTATAGGTGAACTTATCTGATACTTCAAAAATTGAAGTACTTCAGACACTGCTCCTTGTGAGGTGAAGAAAAGGGGATGCCATCTTGATAAACTAGTAGGAAACCATTCTATTCTCAGAAACAGTGATGGATGAATGGAGCTCTCCACTAGGAAACTAATTTTTTGCATCTTCCTCTTTGGTTTTTCTTCTTCTTTCCCCATGGCAAGACGTGGTCTTCAAACTGAAAACCATAACTCCTTGCTCTCTTGGCAAAGGGCTCCTTTTCCTGATTTTGGAGTATAGCAGCATGGTCCACCACCATAGCTTATTGTTTTTTTGGTTCAGTCTAGCACATATTTTAATTGTCAACATTAGACCCCTGACAAACCATTAGCTCAGCAACCCCTTTGTTGTGAAGGAGTTTGATCTCTTCATCCTGAGTAGTCTTCAATCTGAGCAATAGAGATCTACATCCAGCATGAGTAAAAGAATTGCTACCATCAGATTCTAGGATCCAAGCATCATCAAAAGTTGATCTTCTATTAGATTTCTCTTTATCAGAGATGGAAGATCCTTCTTGATTTATACTGTGCCCTACCAATTCTTATGATGCCTAATTTGGATCAAATCTTGGATTGGCAGCCATGGGACTTTGATCAGCTAAGACATGAGCATCCTCTATGGTTAAGGAGTAATTACCCCTACCTGAAGGCTCAAATAGAATTTTAGTAGTAGGGGCTGACATTTGGGTGACCACAATCCTTGCCTCAAATAGGTCCACACCTAGTTCTTCACCAATGTTTAACTACTCATAATTGTCTTGCAGGGATTCAAACTCAGTCATTTGAATTTTGGATTTCTTGACATGATCAATCATGTCAAATAACTGAGATGGACTTAGAAGAGAGGATGGGAGTTCATCATTTTGGTTTTTGGGAGGGGGAGGAATGATCTGTGAAGTTGAAATAGAAGGTGCAAAGATGTTTGATGTACTAACCTTCTTGGCAATCACTGGGTCCTTTGACTGGAAAGGTAGAGTGGTTCCCTGCTTAGCAATTAGAATTATAGGGTAAGTTCATTCCTCTATTATTTCTTTATTAGCTTGCTTGGCTAACTGATTCTTAGACTGGGTGAATACTGTGTATGATTCCTCATCTACTTCACCTTCACTTCTAGGTTCATCCTGGTAATTCAGGAAACCAATGTGGGAGTCACTAGCTAATTCTTCTTGATCCTCCATGAAGAGACCAACATCATTTTATTACTCAAAATCAGGTTGGAAATAGGAAAAATATTTTGTTTCCATATATCCCACTACTGAGTTGGTTAGAGGTGCTTCAAGGGCAAGGTTCCTCTATGGGGGAGGAAGATGATTTGGTTGCCCTTGACTTCTAGTAGTGTTGCCTTGATATGGCTAATTGGGTAATGTCCTCATTGGTATATATTTATATAGAGGAGTATAAGACATACCTTGTGCCATTTACCTTTTCAAGGCTAGCAATTCATTTGACAGCTTTTGTACCATTGGGTCAATGGTGGTTGTGGGTGAGTATTCAGAAGATGAAGAGGGTTTACCTCTATTAGGATCTCTCCTTATATTTCTTGCCAAGATAAGGTCATCTTCTAGCTTAGTAGCCAAGTCTTGAGTATCAACAAAGTCTATGTGTCTAGCCCATCTCAGTAAAAAACTCACTTTAGGTAGTTGTGAGTTGATGAAGAAGCATTTGAGGTTCTAAGGTGTCGGCTGGGTGACCATGGAAATCTTGTGCCTCAGCTTGTCAAACTTGGCAATAAAATCCCTCATAGGCTCATGGGGATCCTTCTTTATCTGTGTGAGTTGGGCTAGAAAGGCATGTGCATCTTCTATAGGATTGAACCTGGCTTCAAATTTGTCTTTTAGAGTGTCCCAATCAGTCACTAATCTTGCCTACAGGTGGTAGAACTAGTTTGCAATAGTGCCTTATAGTGTCTCCATGAATAGTCTGACCGCTTTGTCTTCAAATTCCACCCCTATTACATCATAGGCTATGTTAAAAGCTGCAATGTGTTCATCAGGATGAACCTTCCTATCACCAAAGAATTTGGGGAAATTCTTCCTTGAACTATGTGGAAGCTCATGTAGAGGTGGAGTCAAATTTAGTGGACCAAAGGAGTTACCCCAGGGGCCTTGAGCCATGATTTGATTATGTAGAAGTGGGATCACAAATTTGGGTGGAGAATGGATAGGCAAAGCTCTACTATTAGTAGAAAAAGAAGCTCTACCTTGTGCTGGTGACCTAGTAAGGCTAGAAGGAAGACTCCTAGTTTGTTGAAGGTGAGATCATGGAGGAAACAACTCAAAATTACTCTACCACACCAACTCAAAAGTAGGGTCAACAACAACTTGAGATTTCTAGCTTCTTGTATAATGTGGAGTTGTCAGATTGTAGAACAAAAATGGAAAAGAGCAAGATCTACTTCAGCTTAAAGCTTGAGACTTCAAACTGTGCTCTTCTAGTGGCTCTGGTTCTATAGACCAGATAATATAATGGAGATGGAGTAAGATGGTAAGGCAATAATGATAATGGGTAATACATGGAACGGAGTCACCAGAGTCTATAATATAATGGATAAGGGAAGGAATTGCTTCAATCTAAAATTTGAGGCTTCAGACTGCACATTCATCACCAGTGGAGTCACCAAAAACTATTACGTGAGGCTAGGGAGGAAACATTAACAATGGGAAAGCACTAAAGCAGTTCATTCTTCCACATTAGAATGCATGGATAAGGTTATAATGATAATGGGTAAGACACAAGTGATGTTTCAATTTGAAACTTGAGGTTCTAAATTACATAAAATTACTGTGTCCCTAGTAGAGTCACCAAAAACTATTGGGTGAATATTTTGTCAATCAGCGTACTGATCAAAAAAATAGGTCTGATCAACCATAGCAGGAAGATTGGTTAGCCAGGTGTGCAACTTTACTACATCAATTGGAGACAAATCTCTCCTCTCATCAAGGGGAGGTTCCCTATAGATATGTAGGAGCTATATACAAAATAAATAAGTAGAAAATAACACATGGGGGTAGAATAAACCATCCATCTCTCTTCTTTCAAAGATAATGCACACAGAAAAAGGAAAAAAACATAGTGTAAACACTAAAGGCACTTCTCTTCTTTCAGAAGTATTCTTGTAGGAAATATTAGGAGTTTCTTGCAGATAGTAAAGTAACCAGTACCCAAAGGGCGTAGTAACAATAGGATGAAATAGAACACAAAGTTTTCACCTCAACTACCTGAAGATTATATCACAAAGGATAATGGGGGCACAAAGTCATCCTAGAATCCTCAACACAAAAGGAAAGAAAAACATAGACTGAAAACAATTGTGAAAGCACAAAGTCTTCCCACAGTTGGTTTTAGGACACTTCCCTATTACTTTCACTAATTTTGCTTACCAAGTTATATGAATAAGAACACCTTCAGAAGATAGACGTAAGAATGATCTTCTAAAATGACACAAGCCAAAATAGCACAAAGTCTATAAGTAACCTACTTTCTCATTCAGATAAAAATAAAATTACAATCTGAGCTCAAAGTCTTAGTCTTCTTCTTTTAAAATGGGTAGAGTTTTGCTTCTATAAAAATGAAAAGTTTCCCTTACAAATGAGAGAAAATACAAACTTATAAAAATTACGCAAGGATTGGTGCCTTTTTCCATGGGATGGCCCATACTACAATCAACATCTTTAATGCATGTTCAGTCCTACCTCGAGAGACCATGCTAAGAATAGTGCACTGCCATAACTATAGCGTGTCCCTTCATCTAATATGTTTCTTCCTTCATATGGACCATCTGGTCCTTTTATAATTTGTCTTTACTTCATGGAAGAAAAATAGGCTGTGTCTTTGGTTTGGTGTGCTCAAAAGTCTACTCGATCCACTATTTCACCTACTAGAAATAACTCTTTCAAAGTTAATTCTGGTCCTTTGCATTGATCTTCTCTCTTTGAGTCTTTAGGCTCTCTTTTCAGTCGATCACTTGATTCATGTTGAAGCTTGAACCCATTGAACCACTAAAATTTCATCAGTTCATTGGTTCATTTTGCCTCTTTTGTTCTAATGCTTCTTCACTCCTCAATTGAACCAACCATTGAACCACTTGTTTGCTACTTCTCTCTTGACTGAGGCCGCCTTTGAACTTTTGAACATATGAACCATTGAACTTTGAACTCTTTTAGTCCAAAGTTCAATCAATTAATTAGTTCATTCTGTGTCTTGCTCCATCATTTCTTCTTTTATCTTTCTAATCTCTTGGTTGAACCTTTGAACCTTAAACCAGATGAACCATTTGGTTCAATGGTTCAATGGTTTAATTGGTTCATTCATTTCATCCTCTAAAGTCTTTTTTGTCCAAGTCTTTGAAGATTCCTTTCTGCATCTTTGTTCAACCTTTGGAACATCCCAAAGGGAAGGTGTCCCTTCAGGTCCTTGGAAAACATCCTTTTTCTAATGTCAAGTGTCCCCCGCAAGGGTATCTACCCTTCAAGATCTTTTGGGTGGACTTCAGGCTTCAAATTTTACAGTGGGTTCTTTCTTCTTCAGAGGGCTTTTGGCTCTCAGGGTTTTTCTGTCAGGCTTTTCCTTCAGACAAAAAGTTTGAAAGAAAGCTTCTTTTCCTTAGCCATTTGTTCCTTTCAATTTCTTTGAGCTTTCTTCCTGAGTGAATTACTTCAGCCTTCTTCACTTAATCATTTCCATCAGACAAAAAGTCCAAAAGAATTGTTCCTTTTGGCCTTTAAACAAATCTGAAGGAATTATATCTTTTCTTTGACCTTCAAACCAATGTTTCCTGCCCTCTATAAGGGCACTTGCCTTTTTCGCTTTGGGGCAGCCCCACTTTGGTTCAATGGTTTAATGGTTCAATCGGCTCATTCTTCATTATTTGGATAAGTCTTTTTGATCTTTTGCACCAAGCGCATTAAACGAACTTGATCATTGAACCCATTGAACCTTTGAACCAAAGTGGTTCAAGGTTCAATGGTTCAAGCCTTTGTTCTTTATCATTTGTCGATTAAACTCTTTTGATTGAACTGAGGTGCCAAACCAATCTTTGAAACGACTAAGTGTTATAAACTTGTTCTTTTGATTGAACTCACCTACAGAAGCTTTTTTAACCTATTGAACCTATGAATCCCTTTACGAAAAAAGCTTAAAAATGAGGAATTTGAAAGCTTAGAACAAATTTTGAGAAGGGAAGAGAGAAATTTTGGTCTGTGAAAGGCCAAATAGTCCATAGGTTATCCCAAAAATGAGTGACATTTTTTGAGGACAACATAATATATAAAAAATGGATTAATAATATATATTATTATGTCATTGACTAGGGAGATCATGAATGTTTGTGATAAAAATTGGGTTGGCAAAGACAAAAAATATGTAAACAGACACGACAAAGTGTGCACAAGAGATAAATTTATATGCACAGGTCATGTATGTCAAAAATAATGTTTCCAAGTATATAATACAAAATTTAGGTATCTATAACTACCATATTTGTTAGATATGTTCATTAGTTTAATTTTTTTTAGCCTATTTTTTTATTAAAACTATAATTAGGGTAAATATAAATGGATAACCTTGACTCTTGTGCGCATTCAACCTAAGTTTTCAAAATACTCTACAATTAAATTAGTGTTTTTTTCTTGTATTCCATTTTTATGTTATAATTTTAAAAAAATTCAACCCCACACATCCATATTTTTATTTTATGTATGGATATTATTCACATTAACCATGGTTTACACTAATAAAATTGAGTAGATTGATTTTTCATTGTTAGATGTTTTATTTCAAAATATAAAAATCTAAAAATGTTAATCAACGCATTATTAAAGATTTAAGAGAATTTCATATTTAAAACACTAATTACATATTAAAAAAATCATGTAAAATGTTATATAGATAAAGGATGAAAATGTTCCACATGTTTACAACCTTAAGGATAGTTTTTATGTTCCTACATCTTTTATTATTTCCAATTCATGTTTTACTCTTAATAGTATGAAAAAGAGTACTTTCCTCCTCTATCAATGGTAAGGCTCAAAACTTGATTAATCTTGTTGAGATTACTACATCCTTATACATTATCTAGTCACTATGATGCATATTATAAGGGTTATACATAGATAAGTGTAAAATTTTCCCTTCACCAAGAAGATTTTAAAACCAAACTTAAGGGAATCATAATACCTTATAATCTTATTAACATATATATTCATGGCATACATATTCCACATGACTTTATCATTCAAAATTATACTAATTATATGGTCATTGATACCCTCAGGTGCATATTCATGAGATTTTCAAATCTATAGAAAATTTTGAATATTGCGTCATAGTTAAACTAAAATTTATTCCTAGAATATTTACTAGTGAAGCCTTCGATTGATTATATCCATGAAATAGTGAAGCCTTATATTGAATGGGGTTTTTTACAAGATATCTTTTGAGATTGATAAATTACTAATAATAGACCTAAAACTATATATGAAAGTACTAAAAATATTAAACAAGGCCCCTTAGAAGGTATGAAAGATTACACATTTTGATTTTGTTGTCATATGGACTCATTTACTTATAAACCACTTGATTTTAAAATGCAACATATATTTGTCAAAAGTGTCATAATATCTATCAAGGGTAATATAGTTATTGTAGAGAGGATTAAAAAGAGAGTTAGTCAATAATTAGTCAAGAAATCATGAAAAATGCATTAAATACATAAAAAAAACTTAGCCTATTTATTCATGTAAGAATTAAAAAAGATAGAAATAAATAATTGAAAGAAATTAACACTGATTACCTTCCCAAGTGGATTCACCATACAAGTTCAGCTTAAAAGCATGTTCTCCCTTGATCAAGAGTTCTTATCTTCATCAACAGTGGTGGTAACTCCTCCAATGATTCAAGAATTGTTTGCATAAACTAGGCTCAAAGTAGATGAAATCTCTACTCTAAACTATCAAATGAAGCTTGATAATTAAAAATAGTTATCAAAACAAAGGATTGTGGAGACAATTTGTCATTATAACTTTGCATAAATCAAGCTTAAAAATGATGTTCATGGCCTCTCTATTTATAGATTTTTGAGATTGATCAGGATTAACCATGACCATCCATCTCATGATTGAAATGTGTGGCCATGAATTAATCAAATTATATAATTAAATTCATAAATATATCTCATAAATATTTGAGACAAAGGGGAATTTAAGAGGCATGGAGAGTCTTAATGAGGCATGGAAGACCCATAATCTTGATATTTTATGCATTTATAGCTTATGGATGCCACCCTATATGATGATGTCAATAGGTGATGCAATTAATAGAAATCTATTTCCAAAAATAAATATTCAACAAATATCATTTAAAATAAACTTAATCTCTTTATTTGGATTAATTAGCCTTAAACAAGGTTAATCAAGATTTTTATAATTATTTGGAAATTGGCCCTCAATTATTAAAAATGGTTAGAATGTCTTGTCACTAGCTCAAAATTTGACTAGATTAGAATTGGAAGTTGATGTTAGATGTATTTGATATGTTATCCTATTTATGATGTTTTCAAAACCAAATAACAAGGGCACAAGTCTTATGTAAGATATTTGACAAAGAAGAGCAATCTAGAGCACCCAGGTGCAAAATTGGCATTTTGACTCGAAATGATTTGATCAAAGTTGCTAGCCCATAAAATGTATTTCCTAATTTAGGGATAATTTGGCCAAAATCAACACTTGAATATGTTATTTTAAAATATTTTAATGTGTTTTAGTTTTTTTAGGCTAAATTATTCATTCAAGTGCAATTCGAGTAAGATTGACAATTTGAACACAGATGGTGTTACGAATTGGATGTTTACATTTTACCCCTATTTGAGAAGGTATAACGAGACATTAAAGTGAAGAAATGTATTTTCAAAGAAAAGAGTTATCAAGAAGAAATTAGAATATACCCATGATTCCCCCTTAGGAGGACATACTAGGATGAAAGAGAAGGATGGACTCTCAAAAAGATATATATATATATATCAATTAACACATGGAATAGATCACATATAGATGAGCTAAAGCTAGAACATGTGATTAACATCAATGATAAAAATATAATTAGAGGTATGATAGGCCTTAAATATGGGGTGAAGTAAAGGATATAATCCATAAATGTAAAGGACACACTTTAAATACACCCAATTTGAGTGTGCAAGATGCGTGCTTATGACATTGGTCAATATCGAGATAAGTTACACACTAAATATTACCATCATGGTTAGTAGTGTAGAGAGCTTGGAATTAGAGGAAAAGAGAGAATGTTCTGATTCATGAAGGGAATAACCACTAGAATAGGTTTTATAAAGAGAATATAATAAGTACTCCAATAGAGTAAATATGATCATGATAAAATAATTTTTCCCTAGTAGGTCAAATTTTGATCACTGATAAAAAATAAATAATGGTTTTTCCCTAGTAGGGATGATTTGATTATGACAATGTTTAAATGTTGTGCCTTGACATGGGTAATTATCAAGAAAAATAGCTCAAGGATATAATCCAACAAATAGGTTAAAACTAGTGGGTACAAATATACATCCAATGGTGTAATGGCTTAGGAAGTCATATAAATCCCAACATACAAGAATGCACAAAGTGATGAGAGAGATGAAAATAAAAATGGAGATGGTTGAGATAACTCCAAATGTATAATACAGATGGATGATGCCTACATAGTTACATGGACTCATGTTCTAACATGAACTTTAAGCCAATGCAGTTTACCCTAGTTTGGGAGAGAATGGAATGAAGAATGATGAAAACTAACCAAGAATTGATTAGAATCATAATGTATGTGAATAGATGCACATATAAGCATAGAGTTGAGGTGTTAAAATACAGGATACCTAGATTCCTAATTTCATATCATTAGCCTAGATTATGCAAAGTGTTCTTGAGAACTATTCATCAGAGCGATGTTGATGTTAAGACTTTGAAACCTGAGCATAAATTACTTGATATAAAAAATAAATTGGGAATCATAAGTATGAATAAATTAGAATGACATATTATTCTAATTGTGATGAACTAGTTCAAATGTGAATACCTATAACTAAGGATATTGGTAAAACAATGACCAAAACTAGAGTTACAACTATTTACATTTAACCAAAAAAGCAAAGACAAAGAAAATGAAAACAAGACATCTTAACAACATGAGATCAAGATACAAATAATTGAGATCTATGTGGACCATCAAGATGTATTTGGAAAATAAACAAATAAGTAAGACCAAATAGGAAAATAAAGACTGACATAATAATAATAATAATAATAATAATAATAATAATAATCAAATAAACACACACAAAATGTTTTTGAGTTTTTGAATGTTTTACAAATGTTTTTGAAATTTTATAAGTATCTCAACTTGATTGAGGATTAAGAGATATAGAATGGTCTAGATCGTGAAATGGTGAGAGCATGCTAACTTAAAATGTTCATAATATGTTTAGAACATATGATAAGAGGCACTTATTAAAATTCAACATGATCATGGCATATATAACCCCAAAATAATCCCAATTCATAGTAATTCTACCCACATAAAAGGTAGTGAAAAAGTGACCATGTCACAATAAATTCAAAAATAAAGGCAAATGATAGGATAAATGATAATAGTAATAACTATACAATATGATAATTCATGATAAAAAGGCATTATACCTAATTTTTCCATAGGTGGTTATAATTAGGAAACAACTTCATAATACTAATTTGCCTAAAGTTTGTTATAATTAGGGGTTCCAAAATAGTGCTAATTTTCTCGTAGGTAGTTATAATTAGTAATAAAAAATAAGATAATAAAATAAAGATAACTTTCTAGATCAAATGTCACACTATGACCATAAACTATCATTGAACACAAAATTCTAAAATTGTTGAAACTAGATCAGAATCCCCCCATAGAAAGTGCAAGATGAACCAAAGGAACCAAGATCAAAATGGGATGAGCAGGACAAATAAAAGTAAGCCTTCTTTAATATTAAAAAATGGTATAAAGAAAATGATCAAAAACAAATTGGATATAGTGGTAACAAAGTTTCCCCCAAGTGATGATTGGCTTAGATTTCTCACAAAATGGCAAGAGTGTTGCTTACGTTTCTCACAAAATGATGAGAGCGTTCAAACTTAACAATTACTCATAAAATGGTGAGAGTGTAAGAAAGGGGTACCAAACTAACCTCAATATAAATTGAGTGCTACCTACATATTCCTTAAGGACCTCAAGTTAATATAGTTAAAATAGCACTAGATAAATGGAACATAATGGTATAATATGCCTAAAATGGTTTATAGAGTTACCCATAAGATACAAGGCATGGTAATGTAAAATGGTTATTGGAAAATTGAAAAATGGTTTTTTTTCCTCTTACTAACATGGAGATGCACGTTATAGTCAATATGTGAGATAATAGAAATGATCAGTTATAAATTTGCTATCCAACACCCTTTCAAAAAAGTTTCTCTATCAATAGCTGGCTACATATTTGGATCTCAATAATGTTTTTGTGATCTTTGTGGGTTGTTGAACTTGATTCCTTCAAATGTCAAGACAAGATATACTTATAGCTTCTATAAAGAAAATTAATACCGGTGATGGTAAATAATGTTAGGATAAATTATATAAGTGGGTAATAAATAGGTGTGTGATAATGGAATGTATAATGAATGGGAAACAAATGAAGATTAGGATTTTAGTCACATGTAATGTTGTTGATGTCAGATTCAACATAATTATAGTTTTGGTGGGGCCAAAGACCTAAAAATATGCTCTTGATATGACCACCACATTATTCTATTGCTTTACTTTGAGAGTAGTTACCATCTAATTATGATGTAGATTATAAGCTATTTTTATTTGATCATTGATATTGTCTTCAATATGTAGTAAATAACTAATGTGCTCAGATATTGGCACCTGGATGAGGTTTTCACTAATTAATTTGTCTTGATCATCCCATAGTGCCTATAAGAAGGTTTCATGAAGAGATGTTAACATTTGACTTTGATTATCTTTTATCATATTCAAAATAGTTTCACTAAAAGATGTTAAGTTTGGTCTTTGTTCATCTCCTAGTACCTTCAAAAAGGTTTCACTAGGAGATTGTTCTTCTTCTAAATGAATGTGGTCATTTTTTTTCATTATCAAGCTTAATTTGATAGGTTAGAGTAGATATTTCATCTGCTTTGAGCCTATGCTATACAAAGAATTCTTGAGGCATTGGAGGAATTACCACCATTTTTGATGAAGACAAAAACTCTTGATCAAGGGAGAACATGCTTTTGAGCTACACTTGGATGGTGAATCAACATGGGAAGGTAATTAGTGTTGCTTTATTTCAATTGTTTCTTGATATCTTTTGTAATTATTGTATGAATAGATAGGCTAAGTTTTATTATGTCTTTAATGCATTTTTCATGATTTCTTGACTAATTTTTGACTAACTCTCTTTGTAATCCTATCTACATTTTGGCATGCCTAGTAGGATGGGAATGTAAAAATGTATAAAAGTGTGAGATAATGTTTTTATTTTTTTTGGATTATGTTATGATGTTTTTGGTGTTTTTGGGATAAAATATTCACAAGGTCGGACCATCTAGTCAAGGATATGCACATTCGAGAGTAGAGGTTCTAATCAAATAGCTAAGCTAGCTACAACAACCCATGCTCACAAATTGATGAGATTGCGGATCCTAATAAGATAACAAATGGCTTAAAAGAGTATAAAATGTAATATATAATAGTGTGCAACATGAAATAACTTTAAAGAATTATCTAATTTCACTAATTTATAACAATGTGGCAAAGGTCCTGAATTGAGAAGTACTTGTGCACTTGTCTATAGAAAAATCTAAAAAAAACTATCCTAACATAACTGTTTTATAGAACTAGTGTTAAAGATGGTAATAATTTTTATGAGATGTAATCAAGATCATAATTGGTTAAGGGATAAAAAGTATTCAAGTTTACAACATGCCCAAGACATAACAAAGAATATGGATTTTAAGGAGAATGATCTAGGATAGGATGAAATGTGTTAAGAGTGTTAATGATTCCAAAGCCTTCCCTATTTGGATCATGAAGAGTGGACCAAGGTAGTATAAAAAGTGTCTAGGGTAGGATAAAATGGTGGGATTTAACTACTTTATCGTAAGTTACCTCCAAGTCAGGGTTCTTATAGACAATGGTTCAAAGTTATCCATGCGTAGAACCTCTTAATGTGTGTGATGTTCATGGGCTCTTAAAGTTATTCACCATTAGTTTTAGCTAGTCAATATTCCCGTGATCCATAATTCACCATGATAATGTATGGTCCCAATCAATTAGGCTAAAACTTACCTTTCTTTTTACATTAAGCATTCATGTTTTTTGGTTCTCTTTCAAAACCAAGTCACCAATGTCAAAATATCAATAGATAATGTGCTTGTTGTAGCTTCTCCATAATCTTTGATAAATAGTTCTATAATCTCAAAGGGTAGGAAAGAGTTGAAAATTCCAATTACAACTAGTGTCATTGACAATCTTCTTTAAGATGGTTACAATGGTTTTGTTCAATGCCTCAGCTTGTCCATTGCCTTGTAGGTTATATGGAATTGATTTCTTGTGCTTGATCATGAGTTTGAACAAAGATATTTCACATGTTGGTTCACAAAGGATCCACCATTATTGTATATAATATGGGTTTGGATGCCATAACAATAGATGATATGGTAATGAATGAATTTGGCTATATACTTCTTGGTAACACAAGTGAGATAAATAGCCTTAATCCATTTGGTAAAGTACACAATTGTAGTCAAAATGTGTTTATGAACATTTGAAGATGTTGGGTTAATTATCTTGATGAGATTGAGACCCCACATTGAGAATGACCATGGTGTTGTGATTGGCTATAGTTGTAAAGAAGGTACATGTATCAAGTTGCCATGATGCTAACAAGGAACACACTTATTCACATATTTTCAAGCATTAGTCTCCATATTAGGCCAATAATATCCCACTCTAAGGATCTTTTTTGATAGGACTACATCATTGGTGTGGACCTCACACGTTCCTTCATGAACCTCCTTTAGTGCCATCTTAGATTCTCCCAAAGATAAATAATGAAGAAGCATTCCATCATAACCTTTATGATAAAGTGTGTGTCCAAGTAGAGTATAACATGTTGGTTGTTGGAAAGGTTGGCGGGGAAGACATTCTATGTAGATAGTTATAAAAATCTTGGTACCATGGTAACTCGGGTGGGGGATTAGGACTAGTAATGGCATACACCATCTCTAAAACTATTATAATATGTATAGGTTGAAGAAGATTTTCAATTAGGAACTGACACTCTTTAGAACTAACATCTATTTAAATCATGGAATGAATCATCTCCATTATGTTGATCAATGTATTGTTTACTCTTGGAATTTCTTCAAACTGTAGAGTTTTAAAATGTGTTTTGTGGTTATCAACAATTTACTTATAAGGAATAAGTTTGTCATCTCTTGTTTGATATTGATTAGTGGTTTGATTGATGATTAAATATGAATCTCCATATACCTTTAGGCTTTGAATATCCCATTGTATATCAAAGTGGAGCCCTAAAATCAATGCCTCATACTCAACCATGTTATTTATACAATGAAATTATATATGAAATGCTATGGGAATCAAATCCCCCTATGGTGTGATCAACAATATGCCATCTCTATATCTACAATATGTGAAGGATCCATCAAAATAGAATGTCAACTATTTAGGTTACTATGATGCTTATTTATCATCATGAAAAAATCATCTAAAAAGTCAAACTTGAGAAGTTGAGTATCCTCGATAAGAGCTTCTACAAGTTTGTTAGAAATTACTTGCCCTTTTATTTCTTTTTGATTCTGGTACTCAATGTCAAACTCACTTAGGAGCATAACCCATTTATCCATGGATCCTTGAAAATTTTCTTTAGATAAGAGGAACTTGAGAGGTTCCACATTAGTGATGACAATAGTTTTGTTATTTAGCATATAATGTCAATTTTTTTGAGTAGTAAACACCATAGCTAAACATGCATTCTAAATAGGTGTATAATTACATTAATAAGCCACTAATGTGCCTAATTAAATAATAAACATGTTCCTTACCATGATCATCATATTGGGCCAAAATTGTCCCTAGTGCATGTTATATGGCAGATATCTAAAGAAGTAGTGGCTTTCCTTGTGTTGGCAATCTTAAGACTGGTGGATTGGCCAGGTATGTCTTAAGCTTTGCAAATGCTATCTTAAAATATTCATCCCATTTAAATGTTACCCTTTGCTTAAAAATATGAGTAAATGGGTAGCACTTATCTACCAATTAAGTAACGAACCTATGTATAGACTGGATCTTTCCTTGTAGGCTTCATAGTTGTTAAAGATAGTTTGGTGGAGGCATTTACACAATAGTGTTGACTTTTGTAGGGTCAACTTTGATCCCTTGTTATGATAACATGAACCCTAGAAATTTATTTGATGTGACTTTAAAGACATATTTCTTAGGATTCAAGTGGACTTTATATTCATGAAGCCTATCAAAGATTCTTCATAGAACATAATGATGTCCATCTCATATTTTTTATTTTACTAGTATATCATCAACATAGTCCTCTACAATGTCATGCATCATGTCATGTAATATGACAATCATTCCATGTTTATATGTTTTTATAGTGTTCCTCAAGCCAAATGGCATGACTTGGTAACAAAATGTCCCCCACATAGTGGTGAATACAGTCTTGTGTTGGTTTTAAAGGGCTATCTTGATCTAATTTTAACTATAAAATTCATCCATTAAGGATAACATATCATACCTATAAGTTGAGTTGACCATCATGTCGATGTTGGGCAAAGAAAAATCATCTTTATGGCATGATTTTTTGATATCTCAAAAATTGGTACAAAGATGTATACCTGAGGTCTTTTTATTCACTAGTACTATATTAGAAACCCATTAAAAGTAATATAGTGGTCTAATAAAATTGGCTATAACATCTTTTACAATTTAGCTTTAACTGAAAGGGTGATGTGTAGATGCATCTTTCTCAATTTTTCCTTGACTAGGTTAGCATTGTTATAGACAAGGTGATGCATAACCAAATCAATGTCCAATCCTGGTATGTCAAAGTATGCCATGTAAATATGTCTATATAATCCTCAAGAATGGATATAATATGCTCACATTATGCTTCAATGAGGGAAGCTCCAAGATAAACAATTTTAGGATCCTCATAGGTTCCCAAGTTTAGTTTTATCATGTTCTCCACAAGAAGTGTGGATCTATCTTCTAGTATTTTAGGCAAGGCATGATCGTGATCATCTTATTCTACCACATCTTATTGTTACTCCCAAAGTTATAGATAGTATGATGAATTGGAATCAAGCATCTCAGGTAAAGGCCAAGTAGTAAAAACCTCAATAAAATCAAGAGCAAGATGCTCAAATATTTGATATTGTTTTAAAGAGATGCTTTTACTGGATATGGAACTTGGGATAGATGGGCCTTTTATGTCCTAAGGGGATGAGAAAACTTTCCCACCTAGGAGCACCTAAAATATGTTTTCACTCAAAGGCTTGTCTTTTTCTTTACTTTTTCCCTGAATGAAAAGTGCCTCAAAGAGGTTTTCACTTGAAGATCTTGATGTTTGTTCTTTATTATGACCAAGAAATTTTGCATACTCTCCAAAGTAAGTAAAAGGATCCCAAAAAAATCAAATCCATATTTTTGATCAATAATGGGTAATCTATATCATTGGACCATGTATTCTACAATTGATTCTTCATTTTGAAACTCATCAAGACATGACCAAATTTTTTTAGTCCTAATTTATGAGTTCAGGATGGCAAAGGCAAAGGAATAATGAGGGTTTGATTCAAGATGGGAAGATCCAATTGTAAAGATATAATGTCTTACTTTAGGAAGGGAAGCACCACTAGGATAGGTTATTACTTTAGGACAGGAAGCTCTAATAAGAATTATGGTTAATATGTCATTTGAATCAAATAAATTTGAGTTAGCAAGCTCATTTGAAAGGCTATAATGGGACATTGTGTCAGTATTAGGAGTCTCATCACTAGTCACTTTAGAAGAGTCACTATCAAAAGCCATGAGGTCACCCTCTAGTGGTTTAAATATGAGACCATGATTCCAATTAACAACTCTAGCTTATAAGGGTTCTAAGATTCCTTGCACTTATTGGCTAGGACCTTTCCTTGTATAGTCAAAATGATCCATTATCTAGTTAGGGATAGGATACCTTGGATTCTAAAAGCAATTAGTAAGGCCTTAAGAATATAACTAATCTCCCTCAATAAAATCCTCTCAATCTTTCTTTGGCATGATTATAGGTACAAAAAACATAGGTGGTTTTTGTTGTTTCTCCTTTGGCTACCAAATTTGGTTGGTTCCATTAGGATTCTTAGATGGTTTGTGATTTTCAAATGATATAGGGGATTTAAGAAATTTTTAAATATGGAGGATGTCCTTAAGATGGTACATGGAAATACTAATGTCTTTAATAATAACCTATTTTGTAAGAGCTATAGGAAATGGATCAACCAAAGTAGAAGCTAGATCACTAGGGTTGATATATTTAGATAGATAGATGAGAAACGATGGATTTATTCTTCTTTGCAATGAATTCAAAAACTAGGTAATAGTTATAATTATGAAACTTAGTTTCAATATATTTGTAATATTGATATGGCTATTGATCAATAGGAATAGTAACCTTGATCCCATCATGGGGAAACTTAAGGCACTGGTGAAGAGTGGATGGCACTACCTGTACTTCATAGATCTAGGGATAACCAAGATGTATGTTATAAGGAAGTTTAATAAACACAATATGGAATAATGTGTGATGAGAAATAAAACCAACTATGATTGAAAACCGAATTATACTAGAAGACTCCCTCTCAATGTTGTTGCAATCCTTTATTGTAATAGTTTCTAGCTGAATGTCTTTATCCATGTAGCCTAATCATCGTACCAATTTGAGAGATATGATGTTCAGCCCTGAATCACTATCTCTAATAACTTGCTTGATCTTATGATCTAAAATTATTATCTCAATGTATAGTGGTTATTATGGTTTGGGCCAAGGGTGGACATGTCTTTGTGGTCAAATGTGATTTGCCAAAATGAAGACAAATGTCTAACTAGGCTCTAGAAAAGATTAGGGTTTTTATCATTAAGCATAGTAGATTATTTTAAAAGGTTATTCATAATAGTTATATGGATATCAGATGTCTACAAGAGTTCTAATATGGAAATTTATGTAGGGGTTTTGTTCAATTGGTTTGCTAAACTATAAGGCTTTTCTATTGTGGATTAAGCTAGTTTAGTCTTTGTTGGCACAATATTTAGCTTTAAAACTATTGACACAAGTTTCTCATTAGGATTCATGGAAAAAGTTGGAAAGGGTCCCTAGATGATGACTCATGGGTGTTTATTTATGAGTGCATAACCTAGAGGTGGTAAAGAGTCATTATAATTAGAATAAGAAGACAAAGTGCCTTAGATGATGACTCATGGGCATCTAGCTATACTGCTATAGTTTTGAGTCAATGAGGAGCCTTTATAATTAGAAGAAGGGTGTTGTTGTTCAAAATTAGTAACCCATGAAAATAAAGTCACAACATGATTATATGGACTCAACATGGTATTACTAGGGGGAGAGGGTATTGACCCTATAATGATGGGTCTCATGCTATGAAGAACATGAGATTATCCACATGGTTTCATAGTAACAATGGTAATGTGGGAAATAGAAATGTACCCCATATTATTATTATAGTCATATGTCATGTTTTTATAAGCCACATTGTTAGTATGGGCATTATGATCTTGAAAATTCTCATTATGATTTTGACCCCAATGTTGGTTTTAATTCTACCTCTATCCTTGATTCTGACCTTGGTTTTGATTATTTCTTGGTGGTGGTGGATTATGTCAAGAAAAGGGGTCCTTGTATATCCCTATATCCTAATTTTTATCTTAATTAGGGGCAAACTTAATCTCTAGTTCACAACTTTCAATAAAGTCTTTAATAATGTGTCATAATTGGATATAATGATACGCACCATGACCAACAACATGATAGAAGTTTCACCATTCAATTTATTTGTACCAATCTAGTTTTGGTTAATCTTGAGGAAATGGCCTTAGTACTGGCCATAAAATCAAATTAGTAGTGGTGATCTTTTGTAACACATATTTAACTAGTTCTCCTAACTTGTTAAATACTTTAAAATTGTTATGAAATATCCTTCGTGGAGACAGTCTCTACAAAGTATGTGGTGGATTTGGGGGAGATTTTAAATTTGGGGGAGGCATAAATTACACCATTTGCATGTGCCTTATTTTAATCACCCCATTTCTAACCATGTTCTTATTTTTTTTAAACCCCTTAGGTTTATCCTATGTAACTATTTAAAGTGGTGATTAAGTCTAATTAGATGTTTAACCCTATACAAAAATATTGATAAGGCCTTTAGCAATAAGAGCCTTCTCAATCTACACTCCTTTGTCAATAGTTTATTCAAATGAGTTAGCACATGAATGACTTAAAGATATAAGTTTTGTGTAAATATATCAACCAACTATTTATCTGCCAAGTTATGTTTAAAGTGGCCTGCTGATACTCTCCACCTTTGCATATATATGGAAAAAATTTCACCATCATGTTGTTTGGATTTGCATAGGTAAAAAATAGTTAATTAATGTTCTATGTTATATGAGAAATGGTTAATCAATTTTTTTTAAGTCATTCCAATCTACAACTAATCCTTGGGGTAATTTAAGTAGCCAATTTAAAGCATGTCTTGTTAAACTTCATGGAAACATTCGAAGTAATTACTCGCTACTATAAGAAACCTCTTGGCATAAGACAAGGAATGCATGTATGTGCTCATGTGGATCTCCCTTCCTTTGTACTTTACAAATTTGGGTGCCTCAAAATGAGGTGGAAATGGGTTTTATAAAATAGATAAATCAAATGGATATGAACATATCTCATTGAATTTATACTTTTCAACTTTATTATTCATCTCCAATCTCTGAACAATTTCCTTCATATAATTCCACTCTTGCATGTTTGGTGTATTTTTGGCTTGGATAAGATGTTGTTGGGGTGGAATGTACCCCTATTTGTGTTGCTATTGGAGTGGTATGTCCCCTTGATTTTGATATTGTTGGGGTGGAATGTGCCCTTGGTTGTGTTGTTGTTGGGGTGGAATGTGCTCCTAGTTTTATTTCTATTAGGGTCGAATGTGCCCTTGATTTTGTGTGGATATATAGGGAATGTATACATTTCAATATTATCCTTAGCTTTGATTCACTCTTTTAGTCAAGAATATATGTTGTTGATTCTTGGATTGTAAAACATTCCTTGAATTTGGCTATTTAGTACTTTATTTATTTTGGGAAGTTTTGTATTTGTTTACCAATTTTTTTTGTTGGAATGAACTAGCCAAATTGTCTTGAGGGATTTCCTCAATTCAAAATGAATGTTTGGGTCTTTTATTTTTCAAAGTAATAAGAATTTCTTGATGATTGAAGAATGTATGCTCTATGTCAAACAAAACATTTTGTAAGATCTCTTATGAATTTGACTGTTCATTTAGGTTACCTTGATCTATTATGGTTATGTTTTCATCAAATGTTTTTTGCATAATTTTGACCACATTTACCTATTCTTTTGAATCATCATTATGAATTTAAGTAGAAACTAATAGGTCAATTAATTCTACAATAAGTTGATCTTCATATCGTTGACTTATTATCTTGATCCTAGCTAGAAGATCTAGATTTGTGGGTTTTGACTCTATTTGTATTTCTTTTACTTTGTTAGAAGAAGGTATGTCTAGTTGTTCAAAATCTTGATCTTACCATCATTATTCTCCTTCTCTAACTAAGGTGTGAATTTTTTTTATAAAAAAGTCTGAAGTTAGTCTAACACCTAATTTTATCAACCTAAAAAGTGTTTCTTCTTATTCTTCTTAGGGTTGATATTCATTTTAATCATCTTCAAATCCTATTGTTACAAGGATGTCATAAAAACAATGGGGATATCTTGAACATCATAAAATTGTTCATCTTCATAGCTGAGGCCATAAGAGGCACCACTACGAGTGAACCTTTGAGTCATGTCTAAAAATATTTGTTATCTATGTTTGAATAGATTTGGATCAATGTTTTACACATGTTTAAACATGGTACGCTTGGTTATCTTCAAACAAATGACTAAGGTACCAAAAATACTATAAAGTAGGCTGACTTGGAAACACACATAATTAGAAGATTTGGTTCATGAATTTACTCAACTTTTGGTAAAGTTGAAATCATATATATTGGAAGAGGGTAAGGTAACTCAAAGATCTAAGGTGAAAACTAATATGCCAAAGCCTAGATTTTTATGATATACCTATACAATAAAATCTAGTTTCAATTTAGATGAATTGAAACTAGAAAATTAGAGGAAAATGCTCCAGATTATGAAGAAGACAATACAAACTAAGCAACTCAAGATTTAAAAACATAAATGAATCACTAAGTACAAAGTTAGAACCAAATAGGTAGCACAACATCACCACATGGTTATAGTAAGATATAATATGTTCTAGGACTCAAAGTGTGAGTGATACGTAAGATGATTTGAGTCAACCAAGATGGTAATGTGATTTTGAGTCTAATAAACTGCTCTCAATCCAAATGGAAAATTAAACCCAAATTAGAGCAAGTTTAGTGTGTAAATAGTGAACCCAATTTAACAAACCAACCCTTAAAACTTAGAAAGGTTAAATTTCAAATGTGAATTATAAATGAGGGACTTAAACAAAATTGGGTAAATGATCTAGACTCAAATGGGAAGCATAATTGTGCCAAAGTGGGTGACATGACATAAAGTCTTGATAACAATTTGAAAAAGGAAAACATAAATTTTCCAATTGGATAGTGTAATGCCTCCCTTGCTCAAGAATTTTTAGGACAATGTGTTTTGGTTAAGTTCATTGAATTAACAATTAGTTTTAGACACAAATCAAGACTAAGTAAGCTAATGACAAAAAAAATTGTCTTAAGTCTAAATTGATAAGGTTGCATGATATTGTTGGAGTCTATCTATATACATCATTTGAGAGGATTTTAAGTGTTCATCCAAAAGTAAATTCAAATTATATAGTAGGATTTTTACACCTCCTTCTCTCAAATGACAATATAGTGGCATGGACCTTGAGGCACATTTTGTACCAACAATACTTATACAGCAAGTAGGGATTTATCTAAAAACTAAAAGTTTTTGAACATTTATAGATGAATAAATTACACGATGGATTTCAAACCATATTGAAAAATAAAAACACTTAAATTGGGTGTCCATGACACTTACCTTGTTGAAAAAAGGTCTTGTCCTCTTTTCAACCACTACATCCATCACTTGCTTAGTGTAGTGCAATGTCCAAAGTGTAGATACATCTCATGTGCAACTCCAAAACTAGAAGGTGGTTTAACCACTCAAACCTCTGATCCTAGTGGGAGTGGTTGAAGTTAGTGCTAGGAGATGAATCCCTAGGTGAAAAATTCCCTATATAACTTGTGGGAGGTAATGAACTCCCCCTTACAAGCCAAGATGTAATAAAATAAATGACTATTAGAAAGACTTTAGGGTCATTTCAATATCACCCCAACTATTGAGAGTTTTTAGGGAGTGCTTTATATGACATTTTTTCTATGGATTGGACTAGGCATGTTTGCATTAAGGATGGCACTTTTGATTCCAAAAGTTCCCTAAAGGGGATGGATAGAAGAGCATACATGCAACATCCCTCTTTTTGCCAATCAAATTCTATTTAAATAATTATTGAAGACAAATTTGATAAGTGAGTTCAATTTTAAGCACTAAATACAAGATTAGGTGGTGTTATTTTGACCCCTGGGTCTTATGTTTTGACATTGAAAGCATAATTTGTCAAAATATTCACCTAAGAATCTAAATTTTTCATTAAGCACCAAAACAAGGTTCTTAATCCATTTTAAACTTTCAAAAAAATTCTAAAAATCATGTTTAACAAATTCCAAGTTTGATCCTATAATGAAGAAGTAAATATGTCCTTTAGCTTTGAAGCTAATTTGAAAATGAGTGAAGCAACTTCTCAAAATAATCTCTCTATTTTGAAATCATTGTTACACAATCAATATCACTCTTTCCTTGAAAAATCACAATTACTAGACAATAATATCATTGTTATAGCTTATATCATTAAAAAAACACAATATCATTGTTTTCATACAAAATCATTATTACCAAATAGAAAACACAAAATCATTTTTCTATTGACAAAATCATTATTCTTGAATATGAAATCATTGCATAGAGTGAATAATATCATTGTTTTGGTAAAATCATTGCACATGTAAATAAAATCGTTGTTTTGAGGAATGGTATCACTACCTTGGGCTATGAAATAACTTTTAAGCAAACAATGACTTTGTTACAAAATCATTACTTTGATAGAAGTGATATTTAAACAAAGATAAAAACCAACATTACCAAGAATAAAAATGTAATTACTAGAAAAATGGAATTTTAACTTGAAATTTCACTCTTTTGACTCCTACACTCCAAGATTATGTATAAAATTGGTTATTAGGTTACTTTAATGAGCCTTCATGAGTAAATTTTTGGGGCTAGGGTCCCACCAAGTGTGCCAAAATTTAGAGAGGATTACAAATAGAGTTAGTCAATCATTAGTCAAGAAATCATGAAAAATGCATTAAATACATAACAAAACTTAGCCTATCTATTCATATGGGAATTATAAAAGATATCAATAAACAATTGAAAAAAAGCAACATTGATTACCTTTCCAAGTGAATTAACCATACAAATGTGGATCAAAATCATGTTCTCCCTTGATCAAGAGTTCTTGTCTTCATCAACAATAGTGGTAACTCCTTCAATGCCTTAAGAATTCTTTGCATAACCTAGGCTCAAAGTAGATGAAATATCTACTCTAACCTATGAAATTAATTTTGCTAATGAAAAACAATGATAAACATAAAGGATTGTGGAGACAATTTAGCATTATAAATTTATAAAAATCAAGCTTAAAAATGATGTGCATGGCTTCTCTATTTATCAATTTTTGAGATTGATCAAGATCAACTATGATCATCCATCTCAAGATTTAAATGTGTGGCCATGAATTAATCCAATTATATAATTAAACCCATAAATATCCCTCATAAATATTTTGTATATAGGATCATTAAAGAGGCATGGAGGGTCTTAATGAGTCATGGGAGACCCATAATCTTGATATTTTATGCATTTATGGCTTATGGATGCCAGCCCATATGATGATGTCATTAGGTGATGCAGTTAATAGAAATCAATTTTAAAAAAATAAATATTAAACAAATCTGATGGAAAATCCACTTAAGGTCTTTATTTTGATTAATTATCCTTAAACAAGTTTAATCAACATTTGTGCAATTATTTAGAAATTAGCCCTCAATTAATCAAAATGACTAGAATGTCTCGTTATTGGCTTGAAATTTGAATGGACTAGAATTATACATTGATGTTATATTTATTGGATCCATTATCCCATTTAAGATTTTGTCAACACCAAATAATAGGGGCACATGTCTCACACAAGAGATTTGACAGAGAAGAACAATCTAGAGTACCTAGGTGCAAAATTGGCATTTTGACTTGAAATGATCTAATCAAAGTTAGCTAGCCCATAAAATGCATTACTCCATTTAGAGATAATTTGGCAAAAAATTTCACATGAATATGTCAATTTCTAAGCTTTTAATGTGTTTTAGTGTTTTTAGGCCAAATTGTTCATTTGAGTGCAATTCAAGTAAAATTGACAATTTCAACACAAATGGTGTTAGGATTTAGATGTCTATAGTTATAACAACTTATGAATCATTTAATTATCTTACACATATAATTATCAATAGATAATAATAATAATAATAATAATAATAATAATAATAATAATAATAATAATAATAATAATAATTCAAATCCAAATTATAAACATCACTTAAATAGGAATCAAATAAAAACTTAATACCCATGAAACAAGAAAGAAAAGATTTCATACTATAGTTAAATAAGAAACAATTAAAGGAATTAAACCTATAACAAGCCAGCCCTATATTTAAAAAAAAAAAATTAAAACACCATA